>CAUYLG010051611.1:0-25149 GCA_963573385.1 Cacajao melanocephalus | reverse complement strand
TTTTTCTTTGTTTTTAAAACATCTAACTCTTTTTTCTTTTTTTTTTTTTTTTTTTTTTTTTTTTTTTTTTGCTTTTCTCACACAAATTTTACCTGTAATGTAGCAATGTATGTTTTTGGCCGCTAGGATTTGAACAAATATCCAGATTATATAAGAAAAGAATTTCAAATAATGTAAACTTTAAAAATTGAGCCAATACCGCTTAATATTTTGGCATTAGAGAGAAAATACACATTGACATGAATGTTGCATAGTTTCTTTGTAGAAGTTTAGATGAGTGAAACTGTACAGGAAAATGAAAAAATCTACATGTGCATATTTGAACTATTTACTTAAGTATTTGTTTTTATCAGGTGAAGATGATGATCTTGCTTAAAGAATTAGATTGGCTGGTCGTTGTGGCTCAGACCTGTAATCCCAAAACTTTGAGAGGCTGAGGTGGGAGGATCCCTTGAGCCCAGGAGTTTGAGGCTGCAGTGAGCTGTAATGGTGCCACTGTACTCCAGCCTTGGGGACAGAGTGAGACACTATGAAAAAAAAAAAAAAAAAAGCAAAGAAACAAAATATAAGGTTTACAAGCACTTACTAAAAATCACTCATTAAAAATCAAAATCAAAATGGAAAGCACAAAATTGGGATGCTTTAAGAAAAAGATGACAGACAATATGCTATTGAGCTAGAGACAGTAGACCTTCCCTTCTTTCCAAGATTTCAATGACTGAATGAAACCAATTTAGTGTGAGGAAGAAAACTGGAGCAAACAGCAGAACAGCAACATTGAAGAATCCGGGAGGCAAATAGAGTGTATGTGGCTCAAGCCTTAATATTAGTCTGTTTACTCTGTATACTGCACAAAAGGTGTTCATGTGTTACACAGAAATCCAGCACTTGCTTTGCTTGCACAAATGGTGCCTCGGCATAGTGCTGGAGTATTGGTGCCTTTTGGTTTTACATTTTGAGAGTTGGCTATTAATAACATTGTGCAGATGATATGGAATGGGAGAATAAATATATTAATTATTTTTAAAATAAAGCTGATTAATGTGCAAGTTAAGATTTATAGTTTTTTGTACAACAATGACAAGTTAAAAAGAAAACCGCAAATGATTCTTTATTGCTTATTTTGATTTTTTTATAATACTTTCTATATTATACTTTAAAGTAACATTAATCTTGGAGAAGAAGAGAGATTTTTCAAACAATTTAGTGGATGCTTTGAAGTCAATTTTAGGAAGACTGGCAAATACTTGATAAGGTTATCTTCAGTATAACTTCTTTCTTAGGTGCATCAAATCCCCATGAACACTAATTGGTGTTAATGTGTGTGAACATGCATCTACAGCAGACTATAATATTAGACTAAAATACTTCATCAATGATTAGTATTCAAAATGCCAATTAGATGGTAGTACAAGCAAATGACATATAGCACAAACTTTCTAATTTACATTTTTAATTTGATATGTTTTGCAAAGATACTGAAATAAAATGGAAGGTAGGCTATGAATGCCCTGTAATGGAACATTCTTACCTTAGGTCTTGGTAGCGTATAGGAGAATAGATATTTTAAGATGAGCATAGTAATAAACAAAACAAACTCAGGTGAAGACATTGACTCAAGTTGGGGAATGTGAAACACTTGAGCTAGTAGATCGCTGTTCTGTTTGACACTGGTAAAAGCATCTGCAGTTCGTTGAACTGGAGGAGAAACATTTATCTATTGGTAAAGGGAGATGAGGGTGAAGGTGGGTGGGCGGCAGGAGTTGGAATACTGACAAGGGCTCTAACTGCAAGAATTAGATGGCTTATTGTTAAGGGAAGCAAGGGGAAGATCATGGCAGTGTTAATCATATTATTTTTTGGTTTTCTTTTCTTTTCTGCGTAGAGTAACATTCTTTAGAGTGCTCTGTTTCTTTATTAACAAGAAGTATTGGAACAGTATTTTAGTGATCAGTTTCTCGTAAGAGATGTGAGCTCAACAGGGGTGACGATAAGTCATAAATCTATTTCTGACAGTTTCTTTCTATTCCAGTAATGAGAGGCATAGTAATACTTTGGTATTGATTAATATCTAGCATAATATGTGTTTGCATGTGGGAAGTCATAGGCTACAGCTGTTGATTGGTTAAATTGGCTAATTAAGGTACAAACAGGAATGCTCTACACTCAAGTTATGTTTCCTGTGCTGTTAACTAGCTGTAAATGATCATAATTAAGTCAATGGGAGATATAAATGATTGTTAATGACAATTCTTTATCAAATGCATATTTAAAATACAAATTCTTGATGAAGGAGTTATTTCAAATTATAGTTTATGAAAGGTAACTTTTCTTACCTTCAAGAGGTCCTCAAGAAATGATCTAGAGCCACTGTTAACTCCAAAGCAGTTATGTGTGTGATGCTTCAATGCTGAAGTCTCTCCTGTTGATTCTTAAATGTCTCTGAGAATGAAAATCTTGCTTTGATTTCTATTCTATCTTCTATTCATTTGCTTTATATCTGGATGGTGAACAGCAGATGGAAGCAGTCATGAGCTGGAGCTGACTTGTACCAACTGGGGAGAGTTTCCTGATACGTTTCCAGGAATCGTGTGAGCCAGTTGTTAAATAGAGCTTTATTAAAAATTAACTGTATAAACTTATAATTAAATTATATTAAAAACTAAAGTATACATATTTAAAAGCCAACACTTTCTAATGATTTTACTGCAGTGTACTGTTATCTCTGCTCTGGGGGTTATTTTAATTCAACACAGTATGTATTTTACATACAGTTTGTATGGTAGAAATTCTGTATAACAGAGGACTATTTGTTGAGTATCTCTTCCCAATTCTATATCCAGTAACATCATATTGGTAGCTAAAAATCTTTATGAAGTGATTATATCATGGAAGTACCCTCCCTAAGCTTCCCAGGCCAGTTGTTAAATTATTTACTAGTGTATCATCAGGCAGGGGCTTTCATCACAAGGCCAATTTTTTTTTCTTGTACCAAACTAGAAGTGATTCATAAACTTTTAATGTAACTAATTAATGCATGTTTAGAAAGTATATTTCATAACCTAAGTGTTTTATTTGTTGCTTTGAGTACATCTATAAAATTGCTTAAACATAATATAGAAGTTTTCTTATTCAAAAAATTACAATATTAAATCCTTTGGACTTAATAATAGCTTTTGGATCTCCCTAAAGTGTTCATGCACATTGCATGATGACTGATTTGTTGATAACTGATTTGTGGCTAAATGATTCAGAACTGATAATGGGTTATAAGTTTTACTTCTAGGTGACTTACTGGAATCTAGAATCTCTCACTATGAGGGAAAGTTATTTCTGCTTAGTGAGTGTTGATTAGTTCCCATGAGGAAAGGTGGACTTCCTCTAATACCCAGTTCTTCCACCTGTTGGCATTATTGGTCCTAATTAGCTTCGTCCACAAGAATGTCAAGTAATCGATGGTGAAACTACTGAAATAACTTTTGACACCCATATCTAGTTCTTCCAGGCTAGGATGATCTGCCTTTTTCATTGTCCCCACATTGAAATACTAAATAATCCATCTTGAAGAAGGCTTCAAGAAGGTGATTTATTTGAGAGCACACCAAAACTTACAAAATTTCTCTTCCAAATTTTAAAAAGTAGTCACTGTTACAATGTGGACTCAAATCCTCTTGTACCTCAAATTCCCTTGTGTCATTCTTATAACATTTTCATAAGCCAGATATTAACATATTCTCAATTATAGATGAGTAAACGGAAATGTGGGAAAAGTAAGCAGTATGTTGAAATTATATATTATGCTACAGCTTAAAGCATGAGAAATGCAGAAATACAGATAACAAAACTATGTGTATGTGATCTTATGACAGCATTAAAAAAGAGAGTCACTCTTCTGGGCTTAGGTCAAACCTGTTGTGAAGAGTAATTATTTAAGCAAGCAATTTCTTCACATGAAATGCGATTTGTAAAATATAATCCAGATGACTTGAGTAATCAGAAGAGATACTAACTCTGGGACACAGCTTTTTCTTTTGCTTTGTTTTGTTTTGCCATTTCTGTTGGTAGAGGATAGCTTTCCTCATGATTGATATCTATTTTTGGATTCCCTCAGGAGGAATCTCAATTTATCCTGAAACAAAAGAATGAAATGCAAGCTTTCTGCAGACCAAGTATTCTGCAATTTTTGCATGCTCTATTTTCTCCAGCTGATGAACCACTTCTGACAATGTTTTCTCACTGTCCGGATATAATCTGCTAATACCACTGGGACCTACACTCACAAGTATCTTCTTTCTCCATAAAAGTTTAAGGCACTAATTCTTTTTACTGTCTGTTGGCAAACTCTTCCTTGGCCTTGTAGTGTTGTGATTGCCAAAGATTTGAATGTGGCAGCCACACCACTGACAGAATGTCTTGAATGCAGGGCCAATTAGAGAGAAGCATTAGATGAAGGCACTGAACCATTAGGAGGCTTGCAAAGATCCCGTAACAGTCTTTTCATCTACAGGAGAGCTGTGGTTGGAAATACACAGATGGAGTTGTCCTTAGGGATGTGCTCTTCACGCATGTGGTTCTGTTGAAACATTTTGCAAGTAGAAGACTTAACGTTTTGTAATATTTCACAGACCCTACATCATACAGAGGCACATTGGTCATCTATTATTAATATGTTTATTTGGCTCAACCAAAAGTGTTTTTATACACACTTTTTAACTCCTTTCCTACCAATGATACTTTTAGTAGAAGGCGGAAGTTTTGATTAGAGATATAAGTAATATAATTTTTGTAGCTTTTTCTTTCAAGACAACACAAAGTAGAGCATATTAATTTTCTTAGTATATTTTTCTTATTCATGAAAAACTGATTTGGTATTTGCAAAAATCTGCATGAAATCTAATTCCAAATGCTTGATTTTTGTCCCACTATCTTTAGGAAATAATATTGTTTTCATATTTAGTGGACCACATCAAGGCTAAACAGATAATTGTATTTAAACATATTTTAAGATGTTTAAACTTCATATTTTTTATATTTTTAGTTATAAAATTTGATTCCAAAATGCTGGTTAATTTTCACTCAACCAATTAAAGGTTTAAAATGCTTCTAGGAGAATGGTAGTCAAAGCTCTTATAAAAATAGAAATGTACTTCTTTAGTCAATGTGTAGTTTGCTTTATATTAAATGAAGAAGTAATCTGAAATTTATATTTGGATTAAGTGTCAGCTTCAGTGCCAATGTGCTTTTCATGGCCCAAAATGAAAGAAAAAACACTGGAGAACTGTTATCCCACAGGCATCAGAATTACGCTGATGGGCCACCAGCTGTTCTGCAGCCATGCTGTTCTCCAAGGTGCTCCAGTGAGTACTGCAGGCTGACTTCATGGGTAGATGGGTGCAGAATCACAACTAGATGACAGGACTAGCATTCTAGGAGCAATATTTAATGTGACATAATTTAACCCAAGTTAAATGATATTAGCCAAAAATCAGATGACATTAGAAATGGGTGGCCCAGATTTAAATAGATGTGAAGGAAAAGAGAGTGTAGTAAATCATTGCATATTTAATAATTTTCATATGTAAACTTAAGGAATAAAATCATTGAATATTTTTTAGAAGTTTCTGATTTTGGACTTATTCTCCATTCAAGTATAGAGGAAACGGTGTTTTGGGCAGGACTATATTACATATTTACATATGAACTTCGATACATGCAATGATGCCAATTTACAAGAAAGTCCTGAGTACAAAGATCTAAACAGTAATAAGCTACAGACAAAAGATGAATTAGAAATGTAGTATTTTCTTAAGCAGTAAATATTGGAATGCCTAAATATAGCATGCTATACAGCAATCTACTGATCCTTGGTCAGATATATGTAAACAAAGGAATATGATTGTTTCATGATTCTCATAGTGAAGTATTTTGCAAACTATAAAGTCAAACTTAAAGCTAATTTAGAAATAGTTCAGAATGAAAAATGAGATAATTCATATTACTTAGCATAATGGTAGATTATTCACATTCTAAGGAGCTGTCTCAGAATTTTGAAAAGAATATATTCCCCCGATGGCCACCTGCTTCTGCCCTCTTTTCTCCATTTCTGGTATCATTGTCCCACTTCATATGTTCTGACCCATCCAAATTCCTGACCCAATATTGACAGAGTCAAGACGGTATGTATATTATCTTCAGTTTTTCAGTTGGTATCCATTAAAACATTAATTAAATCAGATACTTAAACCTCTGTTTTTTAGAAGTGGGAAGAATAAAAAGATAACAATACTGAAAGACGGCTGACTGGAGAAACTTGGACATCTTGCAAAAATAGTTCCTCGTTACTCCTTCCCCACTTGGTTCTCAAACTTCCTTAGTGATTCCCAAGGCTTAGCAGCTGCTAACTAATGAGTCTACCTTATGTTATTGGTCTGGGCCTGTGGATATAACAAGATGCAGTTGCTGAGTTTACCTGGCACCGAAGTTAGCTACAGCTGCTACTTGTGCTCTGCGTCAAGTTCCTACTACTGAGAAAGATCTGGGCACAGAGGTTTCTATTTCAGTCTTTATGATATAGCATCCTCACCCTGCAGACCCCAGCTGCAGCTTGATCTGTCCAGTTGTCCATTGTGACAGTAAAATTACAACATCACAGTGCATGTGCCACTGCTCCTGGGACTGTAGCCTGCCTGTGTCATACCATGAATCTTTCTCACTAGCTGCATTTTTTTGTGAGTGTGATACTCTTATGGAGACTCTTAGAGGTCACCTGGAGCAATGTTTTATGATCTGGCTTTCTCTACTCATATGGCTGAGAAAGAAGCCATGTGGTATTTCCAACATGGCCAGTTTCTTGACCTAAGGAAAGAGTGATATAAGAAACATACAGCTTATGGCAGCACTCTTGGATAAAACAGGTACATAAAAGGTGCCATTACAGAAAAGGAGTCTGATATTAATTTTAAGTCAGTGTATAACTGATGTATTCTTAACTGTCTGCTGCCCAAATCATTATTCACAATTGCTACCTGGGGCTTGAGAGTAGATACATCCTTCTTTCTACGACTTCTTTGCTTTTCTCTTCATAGTAAATCCATGAAAGTGACTATTCTGTAATTAGTCTCTTCTACCAACTGCCAGGCACAATCAAATTCTGTAAGCACTTTTGTCTGATCAAGATGTGTTGTGAAGCTTATGGAAGAATATTTGGGAAATTATTTCTATGAAGACCTGTAGAATAGAGTAGATGGGGGATACTTTTGTCCAAAAAGGTAGATACAGCCATTATCGGAGGCAAAGGAATAAACTGAGCAGTTTTCTGTAAACATCTATAGACACATAATTAGTACATGGCACTGGCAAAACAAACATTTAATATTTGCATATTTTAACATCAATTTAAAATAATGTAATTTATTTAAATGTGAAAGTAAATATATTTTATTTGTGTCTTCAAGCCTATTCTCTTTTCCTTTATTCACACTTAAATTTTTAACACTCTGAAGTAGAGTTGCTGGAAAGCTCTGCATGGTGAAATCTTTTTGGCTGAAATTGTATAGTATACATTTTTATGCAATTATGTGGCATTAACACTGTAATCAGGTGACTTCAGATTTTTGGACACAAGGAAGTTTAAAACAGTTCAAAACTTTTGACCTTTGTGTGTGGTGCCTTCGCAGTTTAGTTTGAGATTTGTATCTGAAAGTTAGTGGCCTCAATATGGCATGATTCTTGTGTTTGTCAGATAAGACCACAGTGCCAATGAACAGCACCCTGGGGACCTATTTTTCAGAATATTCCATGGCCCACAAAACTGCATTCAATTGAGTTCTCCTTTGCTTTAAAGAGAACTTGCTCTCTTCACCCTCCTTTTCTCCTTCCTGTCTCCCTCCATTCACTCTTCCCTGTCCTATCCTTGGGTCTTAGAAAGTCTTGGACTCCTCAGAGGGGAGAAATAAGGCAACGCCAAGCGAGGAGCCCTGGACCCCTCTCCTGGCCTCACTCCATAGGAAATGAAGACTCAGAGGCTTTTAAGTGAAATAATTAAGATTCTGTTTTATAAAACACTGGAGTCTAAATAAGACTTAATTTGGGAAAGGAATTATATTACTGGAAATAATCCTAAAACCACTACTATAGAGTGTGATGTGAAATGGTTCCACATTTATATAATTATCATATTTAAGTTAGAATTTCTCTCTTCATATGCATACCTTCTTATTAAATGATGTCAAATCTCTTTTAGTAATATGCACATATATCAAATATGAATGATTCCTTTAAATAGATATTATCAAAATTTCAGACATATTTGAGGGGAACATAGCTTGAGTTAGTTTTACATACTATGTAATTTAAAGGAAATCTTGAGAAATTGCAACACATGTCTCACGTAATGGTTGCAGTTGGCTCCATCTAAGGCAGGAGGTGGGACTCGACTCTGGAGGCGGGGCTCAGACACCAGACCAGGTAGAGGACTAGCTGAAACAGGGAACAGGGAGAAGCGCCTCTCCCTAAGACAAGCCCACCAGTCTGCCAGGTCAGTTTACTGCTGCCATGGCAACACCAGAAGTTACTGCTACTTTCCATGGCAATGACCCAACAACTCAAAGGGTATCACCCATTTTCTAGAAATGTCTGCGCAATCCAACATTTAATTTGTATATAATTAAAAGTGGATATAAATATGGCTACAGAACGGCCTTTGAGGTGCTCCTCTGGGCACACCGCCTATGGGGTAACCCTGCTCTGCAGGGAGCAGGACCGCTGCTGCTGCTGTGCCTTGCCACTTCAGTAAATGTTGCTAACACCACTGACTTGCCCTTGAATTATTCCCTGGGTGAAGCCAAAACCTCCCAGGCTAAGTCCAAGTTATGGATCGCATCCGCCCTGCATCACATCTATCATTGCTGTAGTACAATAATTACATTTCAAATATGTTTGCATGATATCATATTATTTTCAAAAGTGTAATAACTCTGATTTCTGAGTTATAACAAAATATAAATAGAATTCTCTTCTTGTGTATTGCAGTGAAAATTTTGGAGCACGTACACATGATTCAGAATTGAAGCAATAGAACAAATCATTCAATTTGATTTTCCTGCAAAACATTTTTCCTTACACAGAAAACTTTCCCATTTGTTTCCTTTCTAATAGATTACTAAATCAGTGAACCATAGTAAAATTTCAGTGTTTTTAGGTTAAATATCTGCAGTTTCTTATATTTCCCTTAATTATTTGTTATAATTCACTTGGAAGAAAATTGTGACATTAACATTAATAAATTTAATATTATAAGATGTTTGTCTTCTCTACACTATTACTTCATGCTGATGTTCCACATTGCTTTACTTTTTACTTAACCTTTTACTGTTTATACATATTTTTCTTCTGTTTGAAGGATGGAAAGGTTCTCACCTTACTTGCTTTTGTATTCTCCACAATGCTTGTGTCCTGATATACACCTGACAGTTGTTCAATAGGTATTCATTGACTTCTAGATAAATGAGTTATTACTTTTCCCACACCATCAGGATGATTTTGGTCATAGGAAGCAGAGAATTCAGGTAAAAATGGACTAAACTGATGCTACTGAAAGTGTGTCCCATAGATTGTTGGTCAGAATACAAACTCTTAATTTCTGATTTGCAAGTAGCCAAGTAATTGAGAGCATGCATTTAGAAACATAGCAATTTTAATATATCGTGACATTCAATGGTTGGCCATTTATCCTAGAAATTTTTTAGTGTATTTTACAACAGTTTTTGTCCTAAACTGATTGAAATTTAAAAAAAAAAATCTACCTAACTTCTTAATTACAGGGTGTTTAAGAAGCACAGATTTAGACAATGGGTATTTATTAATAACAAATCTCACATAGTAAGAAATTCAGGAAGAAATAGTGGTTGGGTTGGGATTCAACAGTGTTAGGGCTCCAAGCTGATGTTTATCGGATTCCCTTGGTCTTGCAGCTTAGCTACAATATGTCATCAGCAGTTACAAGCCTCATGCTTTCACATGAAAATACTCAACTGGAGAAGGAAAAGGAGAGATGTGGAACAGCCTCTTCTCTCTCACAGCTCTCTTTTTGTCGGGAGAGAAAGACTGTCCATATCTAGAAGAGTGTTCATACTTCTTTCCATATCTAATTGACCAGAATTGGGTCCCTGTCTTCTCCTGTATCAATCCCTGTACAATGGTCATGGGTCAGTCCAGTATGATCTATCCTCTGGGTGGGACACCTAGCTGCGTGACCAGAGCCAGGGCTTTCTCAGTGAGAAGGACTGGAGAATGGCTGTTCTGCAAATTTCTCCAAAGACCTGAAATTATCAGAAACTGACATCACCACTGACAATGTTTCAATAAGTCGGGAGGTATGATAATAGCTCAAGTTTATGGAATACCTGTTATGTTAGGTTTTCTGTGTAATTCTTCATATTTTATAAAGCTAACCTCCACACAGTCAGTATTATCCCTGATATACAGATAGTGAAAAGGAGACATCAAGAAGTTAAGTATTTTACCCAAGGTTACATTGCTGGGAGGTGAATATTGCTGAGATTCCAACTCAACACTTTGAATGTCTACACCCAGGTTCTCTACTATGCTACAAAGGCTATTTTTTTTATAGTGCTGGTTGGGTGATATTATACACATTATATCACAAATCTGTGGAAGTCTGACCAGGGAGACTGGCTTGAGAGAAGGCCTCTCTAAATAGGCAACATAAACTCTCTTAACATTTCTAAGTACAGTTACTGCATTTCTGGTATGTGGGATATTTTCCTTTAGCTTACTAAAATGTGACCCTCTTTGATGCTGTCCGAAATGCATCTTCCTATACAACATCTGTCCCTCTCATTGCTGCTTCAGAGGTCATAGGACTCTGCTGTCATGGGTGTGGATATAATATGCAGAAGATGTATTCTTTGTAATTCTGGAATCTAGAAGAATATTGCTCAATAAAATCCCTGTGCATGGTGGGTATCGCTTGCAACTTTACTAGTACTTTATGGCCATACCATATATCAATAGCACCATGGCTTAGCTAGGCTTTCGTGGACTTCCAAAAACCATTTTTAACCCCAGAGAGTGCCAGACAACCAACTTTCAAACACTTTGCAAGACAGCTCTTTGATAAGCTGAAAATTGCCCAGTTTATGGAATTCTTTCTTGATCTTATGGTTTCTTATATTCCAATTCCCTAGAAAATTGCTTTTGAGAAAGAGTAGACAATATATCTTTGGAGTAGTCCATTATTTTTTCATTCCACTGCTGAGCTAGGTATACAATCGTGTTTATCTTTGACCACGTTTCTTTCTGCAGGTTCTGTTCTATTCTAGCTAACACATGATACACAGCAAATTTTAAAAGGTTGTGAAAATAAGCTTGAGGACACTTGTCTTCAATGCCCAACTATGTAGATTGTATTATCACATTTCTGTAAATGTATTACTTATTAAACTGTGTGGATCCACCTTAGGTATGTTTTTCCTTTCACAGTCCTATATTGTCAATTATATTCAATCGTGAGTTACTTTAGGTCAGCAACTTTGACTTGTGTGGCATTTGGTAATGTTCATTAATGTTCATTAATATTGCTGACACTGTATTTGGATGGAAAACCTCAGCATGTATATAATGCATAATTAAACATTCTCATCAGACTCACTGTTTTATAAGAAGCCATAAAAACAAAACTTGGGGCATAATAAGTCTATCTTCTAAAAATTTCCATGTACTTTCCTTTAAGGAAAAAAGTAATTTATGTTGAAATATGAACAATGAAAACAATTTACTTAATTTATCTTTCTTTAGCTAAAGCGGAAGTCCTTATATTTTCTTTTTTCCATTTTTTTTTTAAACTCAAATTACAGTGTTTGTTTGTTTGTTTTGAGAGAGGGTCTCACTCTGTCACTGCTGGAGTGCAGTGATACGATCACAGCTCACTGCAGCCTCGAACTCCTGGGCTCAAGTGATCCTCCCACCTCAGTCTTCTGAATAGCTGATACCACAGGCATGTGTGACCACACCTGACAAAGTTTTAAAATTTCGTTGTAGAGATGGGTCTTGCCATGTTGCCCAGGTTGGTCAGAAACTCTTTGGCTCAAGCAATCATCCTTGTCTTCCCAAAGTGCTGGGATTGCAGTCATAAGCCTGTGGGACCAGCCCGTATCACAGGTTTTGTACTTCAAGATCATATGCAATGTGTTTTTTTAAACTATAAACTGAAAAATTATAGTTGTATATATTTATGAAGTAAAAAGTTATAATTTATGAAAACTGTGGAATAATTAAATCAAGTGATTTAATATATCTATCACCTCAAATATTTATTTGTTGTGATGAAAACATTTAAAATTGGCCAGGAGCGGTAGCTCATGCCTGTTAATCCCAGAAATTTGGGAGGCCAAGGCAGGTGAATCAGGAGGTCAAGAGTTCGAGACCAGCCTCACTAACATGGTGAAACCCAGTCTCAATTAAAAAAAAAAAAAAAAAAGGAAACATTTAAAATTTACTGTCAGCAATTTTGAAATGTATAATACATTGTCATGTATACTATGTTTACCATGTTGTGCAATATATCTGAAAGAGGAAAACCTTATCCAGCCTCTCTAATTGGCTTTATACCCTTTGACCATCATCTCCCTATGACTCCTGCCAACCTCTAACCCCTGGTAGCCTGCATTCTACTCTGTGATTCTTTTGAGTTCCATTATTGTATATTCCACATGTAAGTGAGAACATGTGATGTGTGCCTTTCTGCGCCTAGCTCATTTCACTTAGCATAACGCCTTCCAATTAAAAACAAGAGCAATATTGAAGGGTTGGCTCCATTGAAATTTAGCATGTCTTGTGAAATAATTTTTTCTTCTTGTTCATTTGAAAACTTGTGAAAATATTAAAAATTGGTACTAAAAACATAACTAATATTTTAAAATGTCATTTAGAAGAACATCCATATTCATCATATTTCTCAGGATAAACCATAAAACATGAGAGAGTATCCTCTCTGAAATAAAATTTTAAAGTCCTTACAGGCTGCTTTAGTTTTAGTTAAAAATAATACAGAGAGTCAAGACTCAAATTATAAATCTAAGTGGCTCTGCATTCTGCCAAGATTGTAATGCAGCATGGATGAAATTTACTGTTACCCAAACTTTCAACAAAATAGTTCATGACAACAGGATAGGACAACAAATGAGGTTTTTTATTCCAATAAGTTATTTGATTTATCTGTTCTTAATGTTGTCTTTAAGTCCAAGATTTGTAGCAGGCACCAAAATTGGGAATTTTAGAAAACAAAGCTTTACATGGAACTGATTCCAGCTGTGAATCGAAAACTGTTTGGTGTTTTGTCTGGGAGGAAGTATTAAGGTTTACCTAAGAGCTGAGGTTTACAAATAAACCCAATTCTGAAATGGTGGTATCAGGAAGTTTGCAGGGTAGTATGAAATGAAAATTTCAGTTGTACTGTATCTTAGCAATAATGTAATGTTTTCTTACATAATGGGCATAATGCTACATTTTCATATAGGAGAGAGTACCAAGAGTAAATAGGCCCATGTTACCTGTTTTAATTCTTTCAGGATACGAAGGGTTCCATTGGTGTGATAGCCCTAGAGAGGATTTAGGATTTTTCCTTTTTTAAAAAATTATGTGTTAGAGATCATCTACTACAGTCACTTTCATTAGCAAAGAGAGAATTGATTTCAGCTCTAGTGATTCTTCAAAGGGCATTGTACAATGCTGAAATATTGTGGTTCCTCAGCTTTATTATCCACAACACTTAGAAAAAGTCCACAGAAATGTGTTGTGAGCCGGAAGCCGCTTTCTTCCATGCTGCAGCAAGCGGCAGGATTGATGGGTGGAGGCGTTGAGCTACTTACGTAGTTCAGCTGAACAGTTCACAGAGATGTGGCTATTATAGAGGCAGTAACGTTAGCCTATGGAAAATGTCTGCCCTCCAACCAGCCTCAGATAAAACAGTAAGATCACAGATTCTACTGGAAAAAGTGCTCAATTATTTGCTGTACAAATAAATTGTACAAATAAATAAATGAGGGAATCAGTGGATAGAATTTTGGAATGGAAATGTGGTTCCTAGATTCAAGTTATTCAGTAATTTTCCTTTGTAATTCATACAGCAGATCATCCCAACTTGATTCTTAACCCAGGACAGTATTGTACCTTTCCACTCGCCTAGGGCCTTTGAGCCTGTGAGGAGACATGTAGGTTATCGTAGTAATGGGAGCATGGTGGGTATGAGTGTTGTGATCACTTAGTTCCCAAAGGACAGAGATGCTAATGCCCCTGAAGAACAGGAAGTCCTGTGCAATGAGGAATTCTTGCCTGTAGTAATAAATGAGAAGCAGTGAGTCTCCCTCTGGGTTCTCTGACAGGAAGGTTAAAGACAAAAGCCCTCATTTCTCAAGTGATTGGCTACCTTGTTAGACATTTAACATTCATATACCAATGTAACAAACCTGCATGCTCAGCGCATGTACCCCGGAACTGAAGGTATAATAATAATAATAAAAAGAAAGAAAGAAAAAAAAGGCTTGCTTATACTTTGCCAAAATGTTGCAAATTTTACTCAGTACCAGCTTTGTCCTTCAAAGAATAGAGACCTGCCAGCTTCTACTGAGGTTATTCCTACGACTCATCCTTCAGGGTGCTATCCAGGTTGTCTTTGTCCCTGTTAAGGTGAGGCATTCAGAACTCCATCCAGTCCTCTAACTATGGGCTGCCAAGTAATGTAAATAACATATACAGCCTTAGTAGTCATAACTACGACTTTTTTTCCATTAGTGCAAACTAAGATGGCACTTTTTAAAATTTTTGTTAGTTTATTATCAACTAAAACTTCAAATCTTCACATAAACGGCTGTCTGAGCAACATCATTCTGAGTTAGGGATTAGGAAACTTTCTTGGTTAAGGGCCAGATAGCAAATACTTTAGATTCCAAAGGTCATTCAGTTTCCATCACAACTACTTAATTCCACTGTTGTAGCATGTAGCCATGGACAATACAGAAATCACTGGGGTGGTTTTGTTTCAATTAAACATTATTTACAGAAACAGATAGTAGGCTAGATTTGGCTCTTGGGCCATAGTTTGCTGATCCTTCTTCTATACTTAAAGAAATACTAATTAAAATTGAAACTTAGTGCTTTTTAGTTATGTCTGTTCATATTATATTGTTGATTTCCGCCGATCATTCTAAACAGATGAGAACCTCTTGAATTTTAGTTGTGGCAGTTCTGTTATTTAATTTTAAAAAATTATACTCCTTTTCAACTTTGTATCACCTAACACATGACTTTTATGCTTTTACCTATAAACAGTTATTATCCGTTCCAAGACAAAAACAGTACCTGAACAGGAAAAAAAAAAAAAAGCCTTAAAAAGACCCTATAAAATGTAACTAGTTTTTTAGTTTAAGATAGTCAGTGATATAATTGATAAACATGTTTTGGTTACTGTACCTTAATCATCAATTAAATGATAAAACTACACTGTTCTATCATGCAGCAGACAGTTCTGTCTGTTCTTTATAAGAATTACTGGGGCTTGTCTGCATTTCCTTTCCCAGATCAAGATGTATGTCTGTGGCAAGTTCTTGTTGTGCCACTGTGTTAATACCAACAAATCTAATATTGGTCAAGTATAACAAGCGTTTAGTAAATCATCTGTTTACTCATGTACTTTTGCAGTTTGCTTAGAAGAGATGTAAATTTTATCAGCCCAGCCCTGTACCCCCTTTTAAGATATTTACACAAATGGGGTTTTCATTCCATTGTAGCATGAATACGTAAACACCTTACTATGGTTCTGAAATCAGAGTTATGATTCCGTTAGCATGCTAATGGGAAAGAAAGAGTTAACCATGGTCTGTAAATGCCCCCCTCTTCCCTTCCTGAGGACATTCTGGGCCAGGTGCTGACCTCCACCAGGCCTCCTGTAAACATTCCAAGGAGATTTAGTAACAGAAAGATGATCTAGGAAGTTCATATATAAGAATGTTTTTATTTGGGTATTCTTTTTCAATATCCATTACTTATTATAAATAAACCTGGAATTTGTGGGTTCATGTAATGCCTGTGGCTGGAGAGTGGAAGTTAGTCAAATGAGCTCTTTATCTGCATGAGAAATAACTCAGAAGCCTTAAACTTATTTTTTTTTTTCTGAGATAGCTTGCACAACACACATAATGAGAATTCATCTGTTATTCTGGAACCAAACTGCATCCCATTTGAACAAAAGCAATTTTTTTGGAGGCTGTGAGAGACGGTTCGAGTCTTTTTGTTACTGCAAGTGTTTCTGTTTTTACTATATGCTTCACTAATCGCCAGTGAAGTTGGGTGCAGTCTATGATCTATGATTCCTGTGAGTCAGCTGTGATAATGTCATTCTTTGGGATTCTGCAGTATGATAAAATTCAGATGATCGTAAGACTTGAATGTATCTGAGGCATTGAGGAGGGTCTCTGCTTTACATTTTCTTATTTCTTAAGTTCAGTTTTCCTTTAAGGTGTTTGTTATTTGATGTTCCATTTTGATTAGAAAAAGTGGAATGAGAAATTTTGTAATTTTGAATTCCCTTTGTTATTGCCCCCACATTATAAGCCTTTTAAGCCTGTTGCTTCCATATTGATAGACTTACTTCACATTCTTTTTTGTAATCATACAAATTCTTCCTTTTCTAGTTTAAATATCAGTTTTTATGACCAACTAAGAGTAAATCTAAGTGTGTGAAACATAGCTAAATATTTTTAGGTTAAAGGACTAGGAGAATCCTATGAAATTTACATTTAAAAGCTTATTTCGTTTAATATAATGAATCACATTTGGCATATTACAATTTTTAAATGATAATATTATATATATCAGCAAGTTATTTATATATTACCATAATGTGAGTCTTTAAATTATTTTGATATTGAAATCAAGATAATATATTGAATAGCATTGAGTCTTCTAAATTTGATGCTTACCATTTATTTTCTTCTTGGAATTTCCCATGATTCCTTACATGCTTAGGAAATAAACTTACTGAGGCTGTATAACAGCTGTGTAGAAGCTCCGGGTATCTTTTTTTTGGTTTAATCATACCCAAAAGGTTGGAAATGTACAAAAAATATTAAATCTGAGAGCATGGTAAGTTATTGTATAGGTCTACTATGTCAGTTCTGATTTTGACTATTTTCTTTCTTTTTTTTTCAAGACAGTCTCCCTCTGTCATCCAGGCTGGAATGCAGTGGCCCCGTCTCAGCTTACTGCAACCTCCGCCTCCTGGGCTCAAGCGATTCCCCTGCCTCAGCCTTCCTAGTAGCTGGGATTACAGGCATGTGGCACCATGCTTGGTTAATTTTTGTATTTTTAGTAGAGATGGGGTTTCGCCATGTTGACCAGGCTGGTCTTGAACTCCTAACCTCAAGTGATCCACTCGCCTTGGCCTCCCAAAGTGCTGGGATTACAGGTGTGAGCCACCGTGCCCAGCCTGATTTTGACTTTCTTTTTATTAGCAATGGAGGAGAAGTATTTCAGGATGGTGACAAGACACTCCATTGCTTGATGACAGCACTGTATATAAGAAAAGAAAACTAGATATAGATCAATTATTGTCCTGCTGATCATCTCAGGTTCTAACCTAATGAGCAGTTATGAAAATGAGAGATGATGTGCTATAAAGTATACACATACTTCATATGGATTTTGAATGTACCCAGATGTTCAGTTTTGTCTATTAAAATCACTTACAGGCTGAGCGTGGTGGCTAACGCCTGTAATCCCAGCACTTTGGGAGGCCGAGGCGGGTAGATCACGAGGTCAAGAGATCTAGACCATCCTGGCCAACATGGTGAAACCCTGTCTCTACTAAAAATACAAAAAATATTAGCTGGGCGTGGTGGTGCACGCCTGTAGTCCCAGCTACTCAGGAGGCTGAGGCAGGAGAATTGCTTGAACCCGGGAGGCGGAGGTTGCAGTGAGCTGAGGTTGCGCTACTGCAGTCCAGCCTGGCACCTGGCGTTGGAGTGAGACTGTCTAAAAAAAAAAAAAAAAAAAAAAAAAAACAACTCACAAAATTAGGTCGACAAATTTCCTAACTTATTAGTTTATTTCTTTAAAGATAGAAAAAAGTAATATTCAATAGAGTGTTATGAAAGATTAAATGTAAAGGCCAGGAATTTGTAATTACTAGCAGTCATGTTTTGCTAAATTAATGAGAAGATAATTGTCAATACTATTTTCAGTAAGAATAGTTTTGTAAGTTAAACATTACATTACAATAATTATTTGGACTTTTTTTTAGAATACAACTATTTCTGTGCTTTATTTTTAATGTTGAATAAAATGCATATTTTCATTATTCTCCTATATTTAATTTTCCCTAGAACTCCCTACTTTTACCATATAAGATTCTATCCTTTTGACCTTTGACTTCTGGAATTTTTTCCATTATAATTTTAATTAATTGTTAATAACAGTTAAATTGTTTCACTGGATTCCAAATTTAATAATGATACATATGGAAAACCTTTTTCAGAAAATGTTTAAAAACTACTTTTGAAAGTCCAGGATAAATACTCTTCAAATTAATAAAATGTGTTACTACAGAACAAGTATATTTCAGCTACATTTTTGATGAATCTGTCAAAAGAGTTATTGGATAGAAAATTATGTAAGTAGGGTACCTTTTTCCTAGGGTATTTTTTGTAATCTGCATGATTACTAATTTGTAACTGAACAGAAAGCAGTTTGTATTTTTGAGCATCTGGCGTTTTTCAAAATTAAGCTTAGACCTAGGTAGAATTGTGGGGATATGTAGGGATGTAGGATGATGGGCTTTACCGATGGCTGTTAATGTCTGTCTCCCACTCCTAATCCATCTAAACTGCCCAATGTTGCAAACTCTCTCTCTGTGGGCTTTGGTGGTGACTACGTCTTCTGGGTAAGAAAGGTGAGTCGTTATCCTTTATATAACATAGCTTGTGTGGTATGAAAATTTATAACCTTCTCTGAAACTGCCTAATATATAGCCACCTCTAAAGTTAAGTAATCCACTTAAACTAAGCTATTTTTCTAGTTAGAAATCCTAAAAAGGGGGATTTACAATTTCTTATGTGAAAAAAGTTAAGGTAAGTTCAGATGGACTTTGGATATGGCCTTGAATAGAGTTCACTTTATTTACTTTTAAAATCTACTTTTAACTTTCTGAGGACTTCTGCTCTTGGCAAGGATGAAGTCGGTGGTTTTGAATCTACTCTTTTGAGAGTAATGGCTATGCCACTGGATAAAATAGATGATGCAATGGTTTTCAGGCATTGCACAACAGGTAACATGGGACTATGAACTTGAGATAAAGGAGACTTTATGTTTAAGGTGTTTTTCGAATGTAGAGCAAGGACCTGGAGCCTAACTGGAGTACAGCAGTCTTGCTAACACGACGAGGCAGGTATTAGCAGTCAGCACAGAGATATGCAGAGCAAGTAAGAGAAAGCAATGCAAAGAGGAACAAGATGTTGATGGTTCTGTCTCAAGACATCGCCTATGGCTTGGGCCACACATACCTGGATTGAGACTCCGTGGAGCCTTTCTTAGAAAAGCTGCTGCAAAATGAAGAGCTGAAGAGACTCCTCAGGTCCTGTAGAGTGAAGAGGCCTTCCTGAGAAGCCCTGAGGCAATTAGTACCATAAGGGTCATGCCAAGGAGTAAGTCATCATACCCTCGAGTAAGGGTCACATCTTAAAACCAAGGAATGAAGCAAAGTAAGCCCACTGCACAAAGCATAAAACCATGCCCAACAGGACCCAGAGATCCTAGTGTTAGTTTACCTGGCTGCTGGAATAAATACCAATGTCCTTGAAAAGAAAACAGTATAATCCAGACTCCACATGACTCCACATAATCCATGATGTCTAGAATAAAATAAAAAATTATTAGATATTCCCAAAACCAAGCAAAAAGGTGATTAGTAATTTAGAGGCAATTTAGTCAATAGAAACAGACCTCAAGATAAGCTTTTGGAATTAACAGAGAAAACTGTCTTAAAAATATGTTGAGAGGTTTAAAAGAAGATGCAGAAATGATGAATGGAGAGGGGAACTCAGCAGGGAAATGAAAGTAAGAAAATAACCAGACAGAAATTCTACCATTAAAATGTACAACGACAGAAATGAAAATGTCCACTAATGGGCTGTAATAGGTATACCATGCCATTCACAAACATCAGAAGGCTGGTGTGCTTTATGAATATGAGGCAGAATGGAAATCAAAAAAGGTATTTTCACAAGGGAGAAATATTTGAACAACGATAAAAGGTCAATTCATTAGAAATTCCCAAAAATCCTAATATGCATTTGACTATTAACAGAGTTTCCAAGTATATTAAGCAAAACCAACAGGACTAGAGAGAAAATAGATTCGTAATTACACATTTTAATAACTCTCAAATATCCATGGGAAAATAAGATGAAAAGCAAATCAGTAAGAATGCAAAAGATTTAAACCACGCTGTGAAACAAATTGACATAACTCATATTTATAAAACAAACTCAGAAACTGCAGATTATGGATTCAACACAGTCCTGTCAAAAATTAAAAAATTTTTCTTTTGGTACAAATTAACAAACTGATTGTAAAATGTGTGTGGAACACAAAGGGCCCAAAATATCCAAAGCAATTTTGGTAAAGAAGTGTAAAGTTGGGGAGAACTCATACGATCTGATTTCAAGATTTATTATAAACCTACAGTAATCATAGCAGTGTGTTATGACCAAGGATAAACATGTAGATTTAAAGTAACATTATAGCATGCAGCAATAGACCCAAACACAGTTGGTCTATTAATTTTTTACAGGGTATCAAGGCAATTAAATGGAGTAAAGAAAGTCTCAACAGATGGTGCTGAAACTTTGGATAGACATGGAAAAATATGAATTTTGACCCTGATTTCACTTCATTCACAAAAATTAATTTGAGATAGATCATAGACATAAACATAGAAGCCAAAGTCAATTTCTTTAAGAAAACATGGGGGCAGTATTATTGCAACCTTGGAACAGGTAAGTACAGCATGCCAAGGCATTTTCCATAAAAGAAAAAAAAAGATAACTTATACTTCATCAAAATTAGAATCTTTTTTCACCAAAAGATAAACTTTAAAAATGTAAAAGCAGGATGCACATTACAGAAAATATTTGCATTACACTTTTTCTGACAAGGCACGTGTGTTTAGAATATTTTAGGGAACTAATATAAACCAATAGTTTAAAAACAAATGGCTCAATTAAAAATGAACAAAGAACTGGAAGAGACACTCACATAAGAACATATATAAATGACAGTAAAGCATATGAAAGCATTTGAACCATTACTATTTATCAGGGAAATGTAAATTAAAACCACAAGGAAATATTCCTTACCCTTTAGAATAACTAATGTTAAAGACAGACAGTTAAAATGTTTAGGCATTGTTGGGAAAAGGTAAAATGGTACAAACACTTTGAAGCAGTGTTTGGCAGTTTCTCAGAAATGCAAACATATTTTTACCCTATTACCTAGGATTCCACTCCTAGGTATTCACACACACACAGACAAAGTCAAAACAAAAACTCGTGTACAAATTTTATAGGAGCTTTATACTTAATACTCCACATACCAAGGAGTAAGTCATCATACCCTTACTCTATGTATGATGAGTAAGGGTATGATGACTTACTCCTTGGTATGATACATTTTACGTAATTTATCACTCAATTTCCACTTCCCCAAATGGAAAACAACTTAAATGTCCAACAATGGAAGAATGATTAAGAAATTTGTGATATTGCTCACCAAAGAGAAAGAATGAATTACTTATATATATGATAACATGGATGAATTTTATTATATTGAGAGAAAGAAATAGATATGATCTTCTAAAAGAAAACATAGGAGTTCTTTCCATATAATACATTTATATGAGGTTCAAGAACTTCTACTGTGATATAATCAGAATGGTGGGGGAGAAGAAGAGTTGACTGGGAAGTGTCAATTAGGAACCTTCTGAGGTGGTGGAAGTGTTACCTCCATTGAGTTGTCCGGCTAAATGGGTGTATACACTTACCCAAATTCACTGAATTGTATAAACACAGTCTTTTCATTTCACTGTGTGTAAATTTTTCCTCAATCAAAAGTATTTTAAAATATTCAGATGTAAATTCTCTTTCAATACTCTAAAAATCTGAATTCTTTTGACCTTCCCATTTAATAAAAATTATTTTTGTGTTGCAGTTAACTGCTAATTAGTATTCCTAGAGCCTCATTTTGATGACTATCGATATTATATTGTCAGCAGTCTTAAGTCAGTTCCACATTTTGTCTTTTTAGTAAAAGGGATGTTAGCGCAGAGACCATTTCTTCCATCTTGTTAAGCATTATGTCTCTTGTCTCTAATGAGCAGCTGATTGTTAATTTTCTTATGGACTCTTGAAAAACAGGTAATTAGACTAATTCCTTTCTTCTGCTCTGAGGATGTCTGACTATAGGGAACAAACACACCTAAGCCCCATGACAGATTCTGCTACTTGGTTTAGTAGACCAGTTGTTTGACAGAATAGTCTTGGGCACAAACCTACTTAAGGAAGAGACCTGGGGTGTCTGAATGGCTCTGCAGATGCAGGAATTGGAAAACTGGTATTCGAGCACTAACCACCACTGCTCAAGTCACAACACATGGAGTATTGATTTAAAGAGAAATCATGCAACAGGCATCTGAAAAGCATAAAAAATTATGAAAGTGACATGTAAAAATTCTTGTGCATAGAAAAACTGAAATGACTCCCTTCCTCCCCATTATGAACTTCTTCTTCCATTTTTCCTTTTTGAGACCTGTGACAACATAGCCTAGAATGTCACATAGATATATTCTCCCCAATGAAATGGTAATCCCAGAGGGGCATCAGAGAAAAGTTTGCCAGGGTGGGGTGAGTCAACAGGCATTGGTGCTGGCTGGCTTACAAAAATATGTTTGTGAAACTCTGGGAGCTGTCAAATTTCTGACATCCTAAATGTCGTTGTAACATCTGTGACTGGGACTTAGTGGAAGACAGTGGTGGCTTTCTGTCTTTTTCTACTTTCTTTGGTGCTGTCCTTGCTGTGCTGGTTAAAAGGGTGCTTAGTTTCAGGAAGTATAGGCCATTCAAGATCTAGCAGTAACCAAGCACTCCTGGCAGCACACCAGGAAGAAAGGGATAAAACATGAATGTGGTGTAAATGAGATGCAAGAATAAACTCTGAAAACTGGTAAATCTCACCTATGTAATTACCTAAATGAAAGGGAACAAGAATTCCTGGATAACTGTGCTTCAGATTTCCTCAAGGGCATCTGAATTTAGTGGTTAAAACACGCATCTGTGAGTAAGTTGGTGGGGAAAACTGACCTTTCAATTTTCAGATTCTCTTTAGTGAAAAGTAGCAAAGCATTTTTTTAAAGTGTTAGTTAAGGAATATACTAGAATGACTCAATAATTTCATTACAAATATATTGCTATTTTTTTAAACTAAAGAGGTACTATCCTGGGCTCTTCAATACTCATCATAAAACCAATCCTTTAATCTTACTCCTGGTGTATCCCACACTTCAGAAATGCTAATGTCCCCCAAATGTAGGTTTCTCTAGAAAAGAAAACGTCACTATAAAATGGGTAACGTATGTGTTCTAAACTATTGACCTGAAGTTGCCAGTTGCCAGCTAGAAAATCTTGGCAAAATAATGCTTCTACTGAGTTGTATATTTCATGATGAAGAAAAGTTGAGAGAATATATAGACGTATACTGTACTCACCTACAGAAATAGCACCTGCTTTTCTGGTGAAATTCTAGATTTGTTGTATCTCATTATCAGGAACTGTGGTATGCTTTTAAGGTGTCCTTGGAATGAGAGTTGAAGAGGCTGAACCAAAAGTCAGCTATAGCTGGAGCAGATTATGTGGAGGAGCTCATTAGAGAGTCCCTGGACCCTGCCCTGAGTTTCACTGTGTGTTGTGATCTGTCTTCTTCTGCTCCTGATGGGGCTCTGAGTTACACTTCAGGTTTTCCTTAGTGACTCTCAGAGCTCTCTGTGTGAGCACAGCTGTTATTGGTCCCACTGCCAATCTTGATGTCACCACGTGAATTTAGGATGAAGCCTGATACCCAAGGGCCTTCAAACTCCACCCTTTCCAATCCCCTTTTCCCTGGACTTGGCAGATTAGGGTAACTCAGTCGTACAAAAATATCTGAACCAGATAGCTTGAAAGTAACGGCAGTTTTTCTTCACTTAAGATTTTACGTGATTTATCAACTCCATTTTCTATACGTGAATATTGCGGGGGTGGGGGGGAAGGAAATACTGAATTGGGTGCAGCTATTCTCCTACACAATTGAATCTGTGTATTTATGCATGTGGGCATATTTATTTATGATGCACCTTCTTCCATTTACTGAAGTTGCAGTGGCTTACATATTTTTACGTGCAAGATATTTATTTATATCTGCATCCTAAATGTCTAGCCAAGTACTTCGTATATTGTAGGTACTCAATAAATGTTTGTTAAATCAAAATGACTTTAAAATAGAGTAAAGATGGCTTAAAGGAAGGAAGTGATCATACCAGATGTCCGAATACAACAGAATATTATCATTGGGCCATTCATTTGACTGTAAGCTTCTTAAACTCAGGACACTAACCCCTTTGTAATAAATTGTGCAGGATTTAGTTTCTCACAAAATGGTGAATATAAACCTTACCTTGAAAGTAAAAGGAATACAATATTTATCTTAACATGCTACATATAAAGATGTGGTGAAATATAGTGTTTAGTATCCCTGACTATTTTGTATTTATATAAAAGCGATACAGTAATCTTTTTTAAATGAGCAGTACTCTCAAAGCTAGAAGGCACGATACTGAACCATAATTTAATGAAAGAATTCTCTGTGGAAGAGAGATAATGTTGTCTAGGAATCTGTTTATAGTGTACTTTTTTTTTTTTTGAAAGAAAGAAAAAGAGAGGAAAGAAAGTGAGAGTGAAAGAAAGAAAAAAAAGAATGTAAGAGAGAATGAAAGAGGAAGAGAAAGAGGGAGAGAGAAAGAGATTCTTGTTCTATTGCCCAGGCTAGAAT
>CAUYLG010051608.1:0-21310 GCA_963573385.1 Cacajao melanocephalus | reverse complement strand
GGTGAGGATGGGGCTGCTGGGTAGTAGACGGTGTGGGGGTGAGGATGGGGTGGTGTGGGGGTGAGGATGGGGCTGCTGGGGAGTAGATGGTGTGGGGGTGAGGATGACGGGCTGCTGGGGAGTAGATGGTGTGGAGGTGAGGATGAGGGGCTGCCGGGGAGTAGACGGTGTGGGGGGTGAGGATGAGGGGCTGCCGGGGAGTAGACAGTGTGGGGGTGAGGATGGGGTGGTGTGGGGGTGAGGATGGGGCTGCTGGGGAGTAGATGGTGTGGGGGTGAGGATGGGGCTGCTGGGGAGTAGACGGTGTGGGGGTGAGGATGAGGGGCTGCCGGGGAGTAGATCGTGTGGGGGTGAGGATGAGGATGCTGCCTCCATCCACCGTTGGAGCCCTGGGAGCCCATTCTCGAAGTCTCCTGGCAGGGCCAGCCTCCTGAGGCTGATGGCTGTACCGTGGGCTTGGAGGTTATTCAGCTGTGAATGTCGGGCCTGCCCGCTGGGTCTGCACTCAGCCAGGGTACGCAGAGCGAGTGGTACATCGTGTTTATTAATAACCCTTGATGAGGGGCATTAATATCTCTTAATGACACCATCTGAGCCTGGCCTCCTTCCTTTTCTTGCTCCTCACCCCTTCCTCTTTCCCTCCATCCCTTGGGGGCACAGGATCCCACAGACAGGCAGACACAAGCGGGCTTGGAGGAGGCTCAGGAGATAGAGAAGTGTTGTCCAGGAGGTGGGGGCTTGGGAGGGGGTCCAGCCTCAGGGGTCAGACAAGGATCCCCGGTTGGAGAGCCAGTAGGATGCTGCTGGCTCTGCCGTCAAGTGGAAACTTGGCCAGAAACTGCTCGGTGATGGGAGCAAGGGAAGCACAGCAGTGGGAAGAATTTTCCAGAACTGGTGGGAAAGGGAGTGGCAGGGTGTGAGAAGGGAGAAGCTGGAGCTGGGATCAGAATGAGGCTAAGGGGGCCTAGGGGTACCCTCAGGCTGGGTCTGAGAGGGCCAGAGACGGGAGAGCACAAGTCACACACACGTACATACTTGCACACATGTGGTATACTCAAAAGGCACGTGCTTACATCCACACACTCACATATACACACGTTCACACACACTCACAACACGATCACATACTCACACACCCACACATGCATGCTCACACATGCTCACACTCACAAACATGCTGTCACACATGCACACACAGGCACAGGCTCACATACATGCTCACATAGCCACGTGCACACGCAGATACACACAGGCTCACACACACTCACAGGCACTCAAGCACTCCTCTCCTAGACTGCCTTTCACTGGGTATGCCCGGGGCTGGGCATGGTGGAGAGGACCAGAAGAAGGGGGCATTTGGGAAAGGGTGGGTGGCCAGGCTGAAGCTGGGGCCATGCAATTAGGAAAAGTGGGTGTGGGAATTTCCAGGCCCCTGGCAGGAGGCCAGGACAAACAGATGACTGCTTAGCACTGAGGTCTGTGAGTGAGACCTAAGCTGGTCTGTTACCCACCCAGGGGCTGAGAGCCAATGGGGCCGGGCTGCATCCGAGCAGAGGTGGGAGAGGAGGCAGTCAACCAGGAGGCTGGGCGGGCCAGGGGGCACCCTTGGGTGCTGCCCTCTTCCCATGCTGCAGGTAGGAGGCAGCAGGTTGCCTTGCCCTCCCTGCCACAGCAGAACAACTAGGAAACCGGTACAGTTAATCCCTCAGACAAACAGGGCTTGGGAACTGCGACCCAGCTGGAGAGGAGAGCTGTAGGGCTAACTCCTCAGCCCCACTCATTACTCCCCATCTCTCATCCAGCACCTAGTCTTTCCAGCTTGGGTGGCTGCATCTCCAAGAGGGAGAGGAGGAGGAAGTGGGAGACACCAATACACTGGGAGGAGGCAACCCGAAAAGACCTTTGCTCCCTAACTCGGGCGGGACAGAGGGGGCCCAGCAGCCCCCTAGCAACCACCTGGCCTGGGCAGTGGTAACCCCAGGGCTTATGAGTGAGCTGGAATCCCCCGCCCTGGGATCCCCGGTGGCTGTGACTGCTGAGTGATGTCCCCCGCAAGTTCTGCAGAGTGGCTCAGCAGTCTCCCCCAGCTCCAGCCTTAGTGGTCCTCCTGACTCCTCGCTATTTGGCTGAGAAGGGCCCCTCAGCCCCCAACCCTGACTCATCCTGTTCTTCGACTGCCAACTGGAAGATGGGTACTGTCTTGGCTTACTCTGCCCTCCCCACGTGCCACCTATGAGAGGAGGTGTCCTTGGGAACCCAGGCCACAAAGGCTGGGCTGGGGGGATGGAGGGGGAGGGGGTGCCTGACAGCCATGAGCCTTGACTATGGCTCTCTGGGGAAAGCTGGTAGCAGCAGGTGGGAGTCAGATTCCTCGTTCTGTTCTCTGCTTTGTCTCCCTCCTTTGCCCTATTTTAGGTTTCCATACTTGGCTCTGGTGGGAAGAGAAAGCATAATCTACCCTTTGGAGCCTCTTCTCTCCCTCCCCACCAATGGACCCAGGCCTGGGGCTGTCTTGTGAACAGAAAGGAAGGAAGGAGGGAGGGATGGATGGAAGGAAAGAGAGAGAGAGAGACTCTGGAAGAAAGGTCAGGAATTTCTAGCAAGAAAAGATGCTGGTGAGATTTGGAAGCTCTAAGAAACCCTGTGCTCATTAGAAAGTGTGACAAGAAGCAGAAACAGTCTAAGTCTTATTCAAATCACAACTTGCTCTTTTCCCAGGGACTGACGGTGAACTTGGCCCCAGTCCCCCAGTCCCTCAGAGCAGCAGCAGCATGCCCTGGGAGCTTGTCAGAAACGCAGACTCCCTCTCAGGCTGAACCCTAGACCCAGTGACCCAGGCGCTTCCTTTTAACAAGAACCCAAGGTGATTTCCACATGCACTAAAGTCTATGAAGCCTTGCAGCACCATCACAGCAGGGTCCTCCTCGTCGAACCTTCCTGCCTGATTCCCCTGGGGTCTCGGGCCAGTGAAGGGAACTCCTCTTTGGACCTGTGGTGGCAGCTGTGGTGGGAACCATCTGAGCCCCTGTTCCTGATGGTGCCTCCTTTCCTGTTCCTTCCGGAGCTCCCAGGGGCTCACCTTTCCCCTGTGCCCCCAGCTCTCAAGTCAGACCCTTCAGGCAGGTTGGGCTCCTGGGTGTTCAGAGGGGCTGGGCCAGACCTGAGAGGCAAGAGGCACAGCCCCTTCGCTTTGTCCCTGCTAAGAGCCACAGAAAGTGGCCCCAGGTTAGCGACTCCGGGTGTGCTGTCCTGAGCCTTGGAGTTCCTGGGGAGAAGGGCAAGGGCTGGGTACACGGGGGGTGTTTGTTAGCTCCTTTCCACAAATCATGCTCCCCCCACCTACCCTATGTGAAGAGGGAGGGGTGTTGGTCTCCCAGGCACTCAGGGACCTCAGGGACCCAGGAAGAGACGGATGGGATGAAAGACGCGAGAGAACAGTGGTTCTTCCATGTTGCCTATAGACCAGAGGAGGGCATGAGGTAGCCCCAGTTTGCAGGTCGGAATCAATTCTAGGACCCTGGCCCCAGCAGGAGGCCAGCAGTCAGGTGACTTCCTCAGGTCTCCCTCCTCTGAGGCGCCCAAGTCAGCTGCGATCTCTGCCAAGCTGCCGTTCTCACATGCCTTTGTCATGCCAAGGCCTGTGTGGTGTGCCTTCGTGTCCCTGCCTGCCTGTGTCAACCCAGATTCATTTCAGAGCCAACGGAGCAGTGAATGTGACCCACCAGGGCCTGCCGGGGTCCAGGGCCCTGCCACTGCCCACCAGGCCCAGGGCTTGTTCTCATTCTGTTTGGGCACTTTTTACAGTCTCCAGCAGGCAAATGCCAGTCCAGGAAGCTTGGCAATCACAGTGAATAAACACCTGAGCCTGTGCTCTGTGAACTCCACCTGGAGCTCACAGTTGGTCCCATGTCCCGGGCATGCTTTGAGGACTGACAGAGCCCCAGGGAGAGGAAGGTGGTAGGAAGGTTTGTGTGCAGAGGAGGAACCCTCACTATCCAGAAAGCCAGTGCCATCGTCGCCCCGGCAGGCAGGAGAGAGGGACTGGGGGCAGCCCAGAGTGCTTGGCTTCCAGGCCCCACGGGGAACATGGTCCAACTCAGAGTATGTTGAAATGAGTCTTTGCACAACCACGACAAGGGCCCAGCTGTTCCTGGTGACAGCGCCCAGGGGCACGAGGAGATGGGAGGAAATGGGACAGGGTCACAGCAGAGGGAGGGGACCAAAGAGGATCAAGGGACAGCTGCTGACTCCCCAGGCTGCCCAATCTGAGGCTCCCCTGCCTCCTTCCAGTCAAAGCCCACCATGCTCTAGTCCAGGGCAGGGCCACACCCTCGAAGCCAGACCTTCAGAGAGCCTTCCTCTGAGAAGTCTGGGATTCTAGAACGCCAGGCTCCTCCCTAGGCTGTGCTGCAGAGAGCTGAGAGAAACTTCTCCCCAGAACTTTTTGCTGTGAGCAGTTAATTGCCCTGGCATCCTGAGGCTGCCGTGCACACAAGCAAAGGGGCTTTAATGAATGCAAATGGCAGCTGATGAATCTGCCAGCTCTTGAGCCCCTGGTCCTCGCTGTGGGGTTTGGCTACGCTCCATTCAGCCTCGATGGCCTGCACCAGCAGGGTGGGCTCCAACCTATTACCAATGGTGCTGGCAGCCCTAATGGGAAAGGGGGTGAGCCCCCGCCCCTCCTCTGCCTGCGTCGGCCTGCGGTCCTCAAGCATGAGAAGCTCTTGGGACTGGCCCTGGAAGCATGGGCTTGCCCCTGCTGGACTTTGTCACTGGGCGTTCCCTATAGTGATGTGGTCCCTCTGGGGACAGAAAGGGGGCTGATGACAAGGGAGACCTGTCTAGCTACTCAGTGGGATTCACTGAAGGGATAAAATTTAAGACGTAAGGGGGCACTGCCTAGACAGAAGCAGATGATTTATTTTTCAGTCACTTGCTGACTATGGCCTTGAGAAAGCAGCCAGGACAGCTGATCATCACCTTCTGGAAAAAGGCAGAGAGAGAGAGGGGTTGGGGCTAGGAGAGAATCCCCTTTTCCACCCCAATTTTTAATCCTACCCTGGATCCTGGCTGATGTCTACTCAGCCCATCTCTGTGGAGCTCCTGCTAGGTGCCAAGTGCTGTGCCCCTGTATGGGGTGGATTGCAGTCTGCCAGGACACAAGAGTCAAGAGATCATTACAGCTGTGAGGAACACTAGGAAGAGGAGGTGCAGAGAGCCTTGGGGGAGCAGGGTAGGCTTCCTGAAGGAGGCTGCATAGGGTCTCTGCCAGCTGTTGGTGCTTGGTTGGGGCAGGGGGTGAAGGGCTGTGTGCTGGGGAGCCAATACTCTCCTATGCCAGACTCCAGTGCCCAGGCCTCTTATGCCAGCCTCCTGTCCCCAAGAAGCCCCAGACCCTTGTCAGCACTTCCTTGGGCTACCTGACCTCCCCTTGGGCTGCCCAGCTGCTGGAGCTGGGGAGTGAGCAGGGGCACTGAGAGTCAGGCCTGCCTAAGAGTGGAGGCTGCTGACCTCCTGGGCGGGACCTCCTGCCCGGAAGCAGAAGCAGAGCTCCCTTTGGGGGAGAAACCCTGTCAGTTTCTACTGCAATAAAGAAGGGCCTTGAGCTCTTGCTGGAGCCTCTAATGATGGGGTTGGGGTGTAATGAATATCTGTGTACTCATAAAACAGGCTAATGACGGCCCTCAGCCCTCATTTCATGGACCCCTTTCATCCTTACTCATTCCCAAACCAGAAGGGACCATCTTAGGGGCTGAGCCCCGAGCCTGGTGGCAGCCCAGACCACAGCTGTTTGGGGTGGGGGCTAATTGGTTCCTGGGCCTGAAGCCCCTCTGGAGGTGCCTTTTCCTCCTCCATCCCTTATCTGGTTGAGACAGCCTGAGGAATTTAGGTCAATGGCTGACAACAACCAGCCTTAGGAAATGGGCAGGGGACAGGGAGGGAGGAAGCACATCCACCCTGATTCTTCAGAAGTGTCAACACTTGTCACACATGGAAGCCAGAAAGAGCATTCAGCACCTGCTGGCGGCACCACGCCCCCTTCCTCTGCCCAGGTACTGATACGAGCTCCCTGAATCATCCCAGTTGCAATTCCAACACCTGAGCAGAACTAGACTCCCTGGAGGGCGGGGCTGGCCCACTGAATCACCAGCAACACCTGTGTTTTGCTTGGGAGGTCTCCCAGCTTCAGGACCAGCCAAGCCTGACCCTGTTTGGCTTCTTGGAGCTTGGTGAGATCACAGCCTGGGGATTGTGGCTGCAGGCCAGTGTGACCTGCTGTGCAGGGAGTATTTTTAAAGAGATACTTGCCCTGTGTTCCCAGGACCAGCTCCTTGAGAGACTCAAGTTGTTCTTTGAATTCTGCCTCCTTCACCCAATTTGGTTGTAGACATTGGTCAGGGGAACATAAAATCACTTGGGATAAAGTGTGTAGTAGAAATTGACATGCAAGCTACTTGCCATATTCAAGCCCCTGGGAGGGGTGCCCAGGGAGTCTTGGTGACTGGTAGCCCCTGAGGGAGGTGGGATGGGCAGAATCAGACTCTCCCTCCCTAATCCCCTTGAGGATGAAGAGACGGGTCCACCTGTTTTCCCCAGCGTTTTAGAACTGCTTAACTGTGGTCTTCGGGTCAAAGTGTGGACAGAAGCCACAGGCCACCATGACAGGGTCTGCCGGTGGAAAGACACTCATGGATGAGTCAGTCTGCAGCCTCAGTTCCTAGCCAGGCGCAGGCCCAGCCCTGCCTCCAGGCCACCTGCTGATAATTGGGGTCAGTGGAGGGCAGAGGAGCCCAAGCAGGCAGGTTCCTTGTGCCCCTAACCAAGCACCCTTTTCATGTTCTCTCTTCCTGCAGACGTCGCCTTCTTACAATGCAGAACAGACAATGCACTGTCCCAGGTCACTCAGCCTCCTACTGGGGCAGAGTAGGAGAGGAACATTAGAGAGGTGCAGCTCCTACATCCTTGGATGGAAAGACTGGGGAGCAAACGGGCCAGGTGAGTCAGTTGGACGTTGTGCCATGGTTGTTAGACAGTCATAGCAACAGCCCTAGACCCGTATCCAGCACTCTCCTCTCCAGGGCTGTCAGGCCCTTGTGCATGGCTGTATCACTTAATCCTCCTTCACCAGGAGGCAGAGAGGGCACCGTTTGCAGAGGGGGGCACAGGCTCTGGAGAGGTTAATGACTTGATCAAGATGGGAGTTCTAATCGGCAGCAGATCAGTGAATGGAATGCAGGTGTCCTGGCCCGTGATCTTAGTCTCCTGATTCATAGTCTAATTTTCTTTTGTCTACACCTCAGAACAAAGAGGATCTGTGTTCAGAAAATCAGTTTTGAAGGGAAGGAAATTTGTTTTGTTTTGTTTTTGAGACAGAGTCTCACTTTGTTGCCCAGGCTGGAGTGCAGTGGTGCAATCTCGGCTCACTGCAAACTCCACCTTCTGGGTTCAAGTGATTCTCCTACCTCAGCCTCCAAAGCAGCTGGGATTACAGGTGCCTGCCACTACACCCAGCTAATTTTTGTATTTTTAGTTTAGACAGGGTCTCAACTGTTGGCCAAGCTGGTCTCGAACTCCTGACCTCAAATGCTCCACCCACCTCAGCCTCCCAAAGTGCTGGGATTACAGGCGTGAGCCACCGTGCCCGGCCAGGAAGGGAATATTTCTTTTCCCCCCTTTGCTGAAATTTCTCTGGAGACCTTGGACTTGTTCAGGTTGGATGGAAGGGCCAGTCTAGATCTTCCCAACTCTCTCCTAGGTGATGCCTGGGCGTGGGGGCAGAAAGCTTTTGAGACAGGCACAGGCCACATTCTCTACTGCCCTCTCGACTTAGGGGACCCTGTGCACCGTGGTGGAGAGCTGAGAGTGGTGTGATGAGTCATCATGTCCCCAGTCTTCAGTCCTGCAGAGGCATCGGCAACCTGATGGGGGAGTGAGCCCTGCAGGGATGTCAGGTAGCCCTGGTGATTCAGGGCAGGGACAGAGGCTGGGGCCTTGTGGCTAAAGGTTTCATGCATCCCAGGCTGAGACCTCTCTTCAGAGCCCCTGTCTAGCTCGACTAAGAAGAGCTGATGAAGTTTCTTGTGAGCTTGGCTCATGAATGGTCAGTCTCAAGATGCCCTGCTCTGATTCTCTTTATCTTTCCAGTCCAGTTCACACTTCTTTTCCTCTGTGAAGCCTTCCTGTTCCCAGCATTCCCTCCCTTCACCCTACTGTGCTGTGGCCACCATGCTGCCTAGAACCACAGCCATGTGTCCTCCTGCCTCTCCTCTTCCTGAGAACAATTTGAGAGGATCCTGTTCCTATTCCGCATCTCCTGCCCGTAACACAGGAGGAAGACACACAGTATTTGGGGAACAAGGGGAAGAACTCACATCCTGAGAGCCTGCCTCGCCCATGAACTCTCCCTCCGCCACAACAGCCCGCAAGGCAGGAAACTGAGGCTCAGGGAGGCGATGCCTTATCTAAGTCATTAGGTGGCAGAACTGGAATTTAACTCAGGTATTTCTGACTTCATAGGGGATGCTCTTTGCCAAGATCAACGATGCTGCACCAATGTTTGCTGAAAAGAATGTGAGAGAAAGTGACAAATGGACTGCTCATGTGTCTATGGAATTGAATCAAAATGTTGTCCCCTGGTCTGAAAAATGTACCCATCTCATGGCAGGAGAAGCCTTTTCATATTACTACATTCAGCTTTCTTTCACCCCCCCACCCCTGCCCCAAGAGACATTTTTGCTGAAATGAATGTGAAAAGGACCACAGGGTCCTCCTTGTTTGATCTTCCCCAGACGAACAGAGCAGGGGGTGTCTCTCCATGAACCCAGGTGCTGAGGTGTGGAGGACACTCTGGGGTTAGAGAAAGCTCAGGGCACAAGGGCTGATCACTTTGGAGTAGGCTGGGCACTTTGGGTCTGGAAAACCGCCAGGTGCTGTATCTTTGAACCCTGGCTAGTTTCGGTGTCTGTGATTCTGGGCCCTGGCTCTTCTGGACTGGGAAGGAGAGTGGGGTGGGCTGAGGAGAGTGTTAGTCTCCCCCTGGTTGGTCAGATTTCAGCCAGAGAAAAAAGCCAGAGATGTGTCCTCTCTCCCTTCCTTGACCACCTTCCCCTTCTCTCTGATTCCAGCCTCGTCCTCCCTGTTCTCTCTCCTCTCTCCAGCCTCTCCTCTTCTTCTCTCTCCTCTCTCTCCTCTTTCCTTCACAGAAGACCTCAGCCTTCTATCAGAGAACAGATTTCTTCCGACCAATCTGCCTCCCTCCAGATCAGTGCTGTCCAACGCCACGTTCTGTGATGGTGGAGAAGTCCTCTCTTTGTGTTGTCCTACAGAGTAGCAGCCAGCTGCCGGTGGCCATCAAAGTTCAAAGGAACAGAATTGTAAAAAGAGTTATTTAGCTCTTGTTCTGTCACCCAGGCTGGAGTGCAGTGGCATAATTATGGCTCACTGCAGCCTCAAACTCTGGGTTCAAGTGATCTTCTCGTACCAGCCTTCCAAGTAGTCGGGACTACGGGCGTGCACCACCACACCCAGTTAATTTTTATAATCTTTAAATTTTTTGTAGAGATGGGGGTGGGTCTCACTATGTTGCCTAGCCTGGTCTTGAACTCCTGGGCTCAGGTGATCCTCCTGTCTTGGCCTCCCAAAGTGCTGGGATTACAGGCATGAACTACTACACCTGGTGGAATTGTTTAATTTGAATGAATTTAAAATAACCACATGCAGTTCGTGGCTACTGTAGTGGACATCAGAGCTCTGGGTGCTAAGAAGTGCTGGACTCCAGGGAAGTCCCTGGGGGCACCCCCACCCTTGTTCAGGCTCCATCCCTTCCTCGTATGCCACTTTGTGGACCCAGGGTATCTGCTGTGCCCAGCCTCCTGTACAGCGCCCAGCCTCCTATACAGTGAGAGGACACAGAGGCCTGGGTTCTGGGCTTGGACCTGGGCAACTTTCGGCAAGTCACCTCATGCGTGGGTCTCCATGGCCCCTTCTGTGAATTAGTGAAGATGATTTCTTGCAAACCTCAAGGTCTGTGTTTCTTTGGGCAGGAGCCTGCTGTGATCAGAGCTGGGTGAGCAGCAGGTGTGAGCAGCAGGGCGAGTGGGGTGTGCATGGCTGTGCATGCACAGGGGGGCGGGGGGCTGAGGGGCGGCAGTGTGACCCTAGGGGAGGTTGCTTCTCATCCTGGCCCTGCCTCACTGAGCAGCCTGAGACTAGGAAAAGGGTTAAAGGATTCACAGTGGGAAGGCTGCAGCCTGACTCCGCTCCTGGCCAGTATTTGCCCGCTGCCCGGCCCTGGCTGTTCCAACGATGGACTTCCTTCCTCTTTGGCCATAAAAGTCTCCCGGAAAGCCTTCCCACAGAGGCCCCAGGGGCTTTCTTGGGGAATGTGTGAGTGTGTGCTCACACAAGTACTGAGGAGCAGGAGCCCAGAGCCGCGTGCAGGCTCTCCCACAGAGCTGTGGGCCCTGGCGCTGGAGGAGAGGTTCTTCCCAGCCTGGGTGGAGAGCGGAGGAAAGGCTGGCCGTTGTCTGGACTCAGGCCCTGGCTTTTGCAATGCTCAGACTCTTAGACCACTTGAGCAACTGGGCCACAGCCACACGCATGTGCACACATATGCAGGCACACACCATGCAGGGAGGTGTGAGGAAGGGAGACCAGTGAGCCTGTGCCAAGCTCTGCCTGCAGGTGTCCCCAGATCTGGAGAGAAAAGGGGGGCCCTTCTCCAAGAGAGGCTGCGCTTAGGCTGCTTAGGTGTGATGCTGGCTCCAAACCTATGGCTGAGGTTGGATGGATCATTGAGAGGAGCCCTCCAGGGTGAGGGGACAGAAGCCCAACAGTCCGTATTGATGGAATGTGGCTGCAGTCTGGAGAGACGACACTTTCTCTTCCTGCCCCAGAAGGTGCCCAAGCCTCAGGGATGCTGGGTCACAGAACCCGCCTGGCAGAGAGTTGCATCAGAGTGAAACTGTGTGCTGGATGCCTTGGGGGAGAGGGCACTGAGGGCTTGTGATCCTCATTTCCCAACCTTTAGCTGCTCAGGGTCGTCTTTGGGCTCTACTTGCTCTTCTCCCCCTCCCCAGCATTGTTCTGTGCTAGATCACACATGATAGGGGTGGGCTGGGGGGACAACGAAGGAGGGTTATGACTCAGAGGTCACCAGGCTGTCAGCAGCCTTGAGTCAGAGGGAGGGTGGGGAGGTGGGTACAACAGCTTCTGGTAGTCTTGGGGCTCCCTATAAGCAACAGCATCCCAGAAAAATACAGCTCTCCAGGAAGCAGGCTAGGCCTTTTCTTGGCCATCACGACACACCCCAGGAGAACAGGAGAGGTCTCCACGAGTCCTGGATGACCTAGGCACAGACTTGCCTGCGGGTAGAGGGTTGGCCCAGAGGACCCCTTGGGTAGTTCTGAACTCTGTGATTCTGCACAGAGGCCTCACCACATCAATGCTTTCTGCTCTGTGTACCCAGATGAGTCTGCTTTGAATTTGGGTGGTCGCATTGCTGGGACTGGGGAAATGGCAGTCTGGGGTCAAGGGACTGAGATGGACGTGGGATGTGGGAATAGGAGGGGTATCCCACAGCACCAGTGGAGTTTCTGCATCTGCTCCAGGGTTCTTGTTTTCTTGGAAGTAGGAAGGAGAGTGGGGATGGCTGGAAAGTTCTGAAAATTGCCTTGTGCTTAGGTACGGTATTGGCAAGGAAGCCGTGGGGTGTGTTCCTCCTTTACCATAGCTGGCAGCCCTGACTTCCCATAATACAACGACTGGGAGGCTGAGGCCTGCTTACTTAGTACTTCCTCTGTGTGTCTCTGTGGACCTCTCTGAGGCTCTTCTTGTTTTAGCTCCGTAGGCGAGAGATCCCATCCATGTAATGTCAGCCTAGGGGCACAGCTGTCTTCCCGGGCTCATGGCCTCCACCTACCCAGCTAGAGCTGGAGAGCCATGCCCACCCCAGGCACTGTATCCCCTCCCTCCCCGAACAGGGGTGTCACCACCAAGGTCATGGCCACCAAACACAGCATGTGGATCAAGTCTCCTAGACGGCCCTCATTTGCTCACTGTCTAAACAGAGCGTTTCCTTTCCTTCCTTTCCTGTGAACTGATTCCCCATCCAGGTGGGTAGCTGTGGCCAGTGGCGCAAGCACCAATAAGCTGCGAGGGAGGTCAGCCATCCTTTAGCCAGGTCCCCTCCCCCTGCCTTTTACAGAGGAGCAAATTCAGGGCCACGGCAGCCACAGGACGAGTCATGGGCAGTGGTGTGGGTCTAGAACCTACCTCTCCCAATTCTCAGTTTGTGATTCTTTATAACAAATCGATGCTTTCATTTTCCTAGGGCCTTGGATGTGCAGGGGACTGGAATTGGGAAAAATTTATCTGGGCAGAAATTTTTCTTCTTCCAAATCGAGGTGGATGGTTCTGGGCACATAGCTGGTGCTTCATAGATGCTTGTTGATCTGCCTATCGGGGTGACTCCTGTTTCACCTTCTATGGGAAGGAAGGGAATACCCTGCGGGAACTTGGGTTTTTTTTTTTTCCTTCGCTGTTCTCATCCTTGTGATTGCATTCCGGCTGGGCAGCTGGAAAGGAGCGTGTCAGATGGACCACGCTCCCATCCCTAGGGTCATGCTTGTCTCTCTCTCAGCTCCTCTCAGCACTAAGACCAGAGCAAAGGGGTCGGTCTGTGTAGTGCAGCCACCCTGACTGACTGTTAGAGAAACAAATAAGATGCTATTGTGCCGAGGGGAGAAGAGTTACATCAAAAGTATCTCAGAGAGGAAGAAAGCCAAATTTCTTTTTATATGAGATGCAGGGATAGGGGGAGAGAGAGAAAAAATGCCTGGATAATTAACTTAATAGGTTTCTTAAAGAATGCCCTTGTGAGTGATGTTCAACACATTCAAGTGTTGACAAGAAGGCATTGAACTCGACGCCCACGCAGCGGGCAGAAGCATGCTCTCGGCTCCAACACACCTTCTTTGTCTGAAACTTGCGGTAAAACTCAGTGCTGGGTTGTGAAATCTGTCCCAGGGAATCTGTGCTGCAGGAGTTCCAAGGTCAAGACCCATGCTTCTGGGTAGCGTTGGAGCTGGCAAGGGTGACCACTCTGAACTGAGATCCCACAGGTGGGAGAGCACAGGAACAGGCCCTCAAGTCAGACGCCTAGAGATGCTGCCATGCCTCAGCGAGACCCAGGAGCTCTAGGGCTCCCAAGACAACCTGCCACTCTTGGGGGTGGTCAGAACCAACCTCTGCTTCTCCCCTGCAAGTCCCAGTTGCCTTGAGAAACTTAGGTCTGACGTCCAGGAGCATATGTGAGACCCTAGGTCTTCCGTATCTTGATGAACTAGGGGAGGAATCCAGGTGAATGTGTGAATGTGGATTTTCCCTTTCTCCTGAATCTGCGGGAGATGGAGAGGCCCCCAAATCATTGGTGGGCTGGTGAAACAGGAGGCTCTGCATTGGAGGAGGAGGAGGAGTGGTGGTGGTGTGTATGTGTGTGTGAGTGTGTGTATGTCCTGCATCTATATATTTGTATTTACAGAACACTTTCACTTGCTCTTGATTGAAACCACAGGAGCATAAATCACTGTTCCTAAAACAAAGGAGTCTCCTCTGCCAGGCAGCCTGCCTCAGAGGCCCCAGATGCAAATGGGGCCCCTGGCCTCTTTGCCTGTTGCTGGCAGATCAGCCTGCCTTCCCGCTGGCTGTCACCCACTCCTCTCATCATCAGCCACATGATCAACCATCGTCTCTTATTTTTTTCTTTTTTTGAGACAGGGTCTCATTTTGGCACTGAGGTTAGAGTGCAGTGGTGTGGTCACAGCTCACTGCAGCCTTGAACTGCTGGGCTCAAACGATCCTCCCACCTCAGCCTCCCGAGTATCTAGGACAAGTGCACACCACCGTGCCCAGCTAATTTTTTTAAAATTTTTATATTTTGTAGAGTTGGAGTCTTGCCATTTCCCAGGTTGGCCTCAAACTCCTGGCCTCAAGCAGTCCTCTCCCCTTGGCCTCCCAAAGTGCTGAGATCACAGGCATGAGCCACCCTGTCTGGTCCCATCCTTCCCGTCTGTTACATTAGGCCCAGGCTTATCAGGAGATGGGGATTTTCAGGCTGGAGCCTGAATCTGAATCTCAAGGACTCTGTCACAACCATAGTGGCCAGATACTAAAATGAAAAAAAAAAAAAAAAAGATGACATGAACGGCTTTGTGAAAGAACTTTTCTTTCTTAGATACTTTACCAAGTAAAGCATCCTAAGTCTATGGTTGTCTGGCCATAGGCCCTGTGGAAGCTCCCTTTAAGGGAGCAATCCAAAAGGCCTGAATCCACATCCTTGGTTAACAGGTTCCCAGCCTGGGAGAAGGACCTGCACCGTCCCTCACCCAAAGTCATATACCAAGACCGCAAGTGTTCGGGTATGAAGCGGGGACAGGGGGGAACTGGAATTTCTCCTCATTTACAATCAGTGGTCACGGAAGGGAATCCCCTCTTGCAACCAGAAAGTCTGGGCTAGCTCTCCACTCCTGTTCTTGGTGCCAGCCCTTGTTCTGGGGGCTCATTTCTGCCTGCAGAAGCTGTTCCCACCAAGGTAATGCCACTCTTCTGGAGATGCAGGAATCCAGAATTTGCACATGCTCTTAAGGCATTTCTGTTTCTAGGAAAAGGGAAGAGGTTGTCATCTTTCTGCCTAACTCCCCACACATTAGGACATGATATTCAAGAGAAGGCTGTGGGCCCAGCTGAGGACGCCTGCTAGTTTTACAGCACATTTTCTCCTTCCTTCACCACCCATCCCTTCTCCATGCTGGAGATATATTCCTGCTATGTCTCCTCTTTTCCCCATGGTCCAAGTTGAGTTTCCTAAGGGCAAATGGAGAGGGTTAATCGGATTCCCCACTTGCCTGTTTGGCCCAGGTACGTGGTCACGGACATATCCTGGCAGCTTAGTTCAGCACACAGTTACTGAGTGCCTACCATGTACAGAGCCAGGGCTGGGTGCTGCAGGGGATACAAAAATTACTCATCTCACAGCTCCCGCCTTGAAGTGTTCCTTCCGTGGGAACCGCACAGCTGCCTGCACCAACCCTATATTCCCAGAGAACTGATGCTCCCTGCACAGGAGCCAGGTCGGGGCTGCGGGCATCCCAGAGACAAGCAGGTGTCCAGAAACGATCTCTCAGCAATGCAGACCCCGCCTTCCAGCATCAAAACTGGGGCGGCGGGGGGGGGGCGGGGGGGGGGGAACATGTGGACTTTGACAAGGAGACCACAATTAAGGTGGGATAGCTTTGTGCATCAAACACTCTTGAAAATATAATTTTCTTTCCTGGGATACATCTGGCCTGAGTGAGGCAGCCTTCTTTTAATCTTGACAAAATAATGAAGTCAGATCAGTGATGCTCGGGTTTTTCATGCAAACATATGATGCTGGGAGAACTTCAGAGCTGGGCAGCTCCCACGATTGTCAAGAGACTCAAGTTGAACTTCAAGGCAGAGTCCTCCAGAGTGTCCTAGGCCAAGTCTCCACCTTGTTGAAGCCCTTCCTGGGCCACCACTCCTTGTGGGGAAGTGGGGAGGGTGGGAGCCAGGGTCTGGTGCTTTGCTGGGCTGGTGGCTGCCTCAACATTGGCTTTGGGATGAATCTCAGGACCAGACTTCCCCACCCCTGCGTAGGAGGTGTGAGGGGCTGGAGCTGGGAGGCAGGAAGTGAGCGCAGATGGGCTGCCGCCGGGACAGCTGTGCGGGGAAACAGAGCTCATCTGTCTGGGCGTGAGCGGAGCCCCTCCCCACAACCTCTGCTGATTCTACACGTTCGTTGGAGAGGGTGTGGGCTGAGTTTGGGTTCCAGATGGGGAAGAAGATGGGAAAGTCTGATGATAGAGCATGAACAAGGGGTTGCTGATGGGGTATGTTTGGATGAGGGAGAGGAGGGATGAAGAGAAAGTGGAAAATGGAAGCAAATAGATCAAATTTTATCTTTCTCGGGATGGGCTCTGGGCTTTCAGTGGCTCTCCAAGCCTCCGCGTCTGATGTCTGTTTCTCTGCGAAGCTGCCCTAGACCCCTGGCCGCCACACCCAACAGGGTGTTCCCACCGTACTCCACAGGCTGTCAGTATCTCACATCGTAGCTCTGAAAGTCTCTGGGATCACTGCTCATTTTTCTGCCTTACCTACCAGAGTGCGGGTGTAGGAAGATCAGAGACTTTGCCTCTGTGACTGAATCCTCACTCTGTAGACGTGTGTTGAGTGAATGAATGATTTTTATGGCCTTGATCAACACAAATTTTTCTAGTTAATTCCTTAATTTTTCTCTAATTGGCTTTAAATATTAGATACCTGGGAGATCTTTGAGAATTAGAAGCCAGAGTATATTTCTCATCAGAAATTGGCCAGCAGGCCTGGGAGTGAGCGAGCCTTTTGCTCTTTTCAGGGAGCAAAGCAGAGAGGAAAGGCTCGTTGTTCTAGAAACTGCACAGCCTGACTTGGCTTCATGGCCGTTTGTGTGGCCTCCTTCAGGTGGTTGCTCTCCCTCCATGTGAAGGTGTCACTGCCTGATATTGGGCCAGCTAGGCAGGAAGTATGGATCACACAGACCGCCATAGGCTCAGGAGGCCGATAGTTTCCCCATGTTCGTCCCCTCCCTCACCTCTCTCTGGTTTTCACAGTGTAATGAAGGGATGTGGGAGTTTGAGGCCCACCTGTGCTGTGTGGCCCTGGGTGAGTCAGTTCTCCTCTTTGGGCCTCAGTGTTCTCATCTATAGAATGGGAGGGGTGGACTGACATTCCTGTCAGCTCTTAATTAACAAGAATCCGGTAGGCTAATGAGGAGGGAATGTGGCCCTTGGTGGTTATCACTGTCTCCTGAGGGCCTGGGCTGGGGGCTTTCTCTTAACTTGGTCTTGGGAAAGGGAGGAATGGCCCAAGAGGCCGTCACCCAAATCCTGGGTTTTGAACCCACTCCTGGATTCACCCGCTGCTATAACGGGGATCCTTCTTGGATGATTTAGTCAAGTCCTGCTTGGAGTCTGAAGATCTGCTTGAGTGACTCTTAAATGTTTCTCAAGCTTTTGCTCCTGGCTTTCTATTATCTAGTGAGTATAACAGAAATGCCAATAGGCAGGAAGGAAGAGCTGAAGTTCCCGGGGCTTGGAGCCAAAATAATATACTCTTTTCTTTCTGTCTTTCGTTTTCTTTCTTTTTCTTTTCTCTCTCTCTCTCTCTCTCTCTCTCTTTGAGATGGATTCTCACTCTGTTGCCCAGGCTGGAGTGCAGTGGTGCAATCTGAGCTCACTGCAACCTCCGCTTCCCGGGTTCAAGTGATTCTCCTGCCTCAGCCTCCTGAGTAGCTGGGATTACAGGCACCCACCACCACACCCAGCTAATTTTTGTGTTTTTAGTAGAGATGGCGTCCCACCATGTTGGCCAGGCTGGTCTCAAACTCCTGACCTCAAGTGATCCATCTGCCTTGGCCTCCCAAACTGCTGGGATTACAGGCATGACCCACCATACCTGGCCAAAATTGTATACTCTTTTCTAACAGCATTTTTGTCATCATCACCACCATCATCATCACCATCCATTACTGATACTGTTAGACATTTATTGTTCTTTTTTCAGCCATGTGCAATGGGTGAGGACATCAGCAAGGAAACTGACCACAGGAATCCCGCCCTATCCTGGGCATTTCGGGTTGAGCCTGGCTTTGCCAACCTTTGCACAAGGTTTCAGTCTTACTCTGAGCAGGAAATGGAGCCACTTGCTTAGAGCCCCTGCCTCTGAACACGCTCTCACCTCTGGAGGAAAAGCATTGCAGTCCCCAGCTTCTGCTACTGCCACACATGTGGGTCTTATTCATCTTTGTAGCTCCTATAATATATCCAATGGGACCACAACTAAAGGTGCTTGCTAAATGCTTACTGATAATAATAATTGTAATGCCATATCATAATAGATTCAGTGGGGAAGCGGGGCTGGGAGAGGACAGGGGGCTACTGAGCTGCTCTAAGCTGAGATCCATATTTAACTCCTTGTCTGAGCCTCTTCTGTCGCTCAGGCCAGAGCGACAGCCTTGTGAGGCTAGCGTGGGATGGTCTGGAGACAAGGTGGCAAGACTCAGGCAGGAGGTGAACAGCTGGCGCCTCCTTCTGGCTCCGCAGGGCTGGAGCACGGCTGGGGAAGGCGGGCTTGTGCAAGAACCTTTGCCCCTGGGCTCCCAGGATGTGACCCTCCCTGGCAGAGACCCTTCACCACGGCAGAGCCCCAGCTAAGGAGAGCCAACGGCGAGCAAGGGAGGCTGTTATGTAACTGACTGAACTCCTCGTCAACACTGATGAGTAATTCCGATAGTCTTGGCCAGTTGTGGTTGATTCTCACACCCTCTGCTGCATGCATCTCTCCACTTCCTCCCTGGCCCCGGCCCCGGCCCTGGCCCCGGCCCCACCAACCTCCACCATGTGCTCCTCCTCCCCACATGGACTGGGGATGCGTGGGGAAGCAAGGCTTTTCTAGGTGCATCCAGCCCCCAATCTTTGTGTCCCTTCCTGCCTTAAAAAGATGCCAGGAGCAGATTGTCCATTTCTGTCTGTAGCAAAACTCACTTTCCTGGGGGCTCACAGAGGCCCTTCTTTTTCTCCTAGGTAAGGGAGAAGAAAGTGGTTGCTGGCGGGCTGGGAGTTTCGGCTAAGGCTGGGACTCTTGAGTTCAGAAATCGTGGTGGCCAAACTCCACCACGTCCCGGGGAAAAGGGCCCAGGGAACACCTAACCTCCCTCAGTCCCTGGACCTAGGAGCCCTGGCGCTGTGGGTCGCAGGTTCCCTGGGTGGTGCTGGGGAAAAGGCCTGTGTTCACTGCTTCAGTTCCGATTTTTCTTTTTCAAAGGGAGGTGCTCAGAACGCCCAGCCACCCCCACTGCAGAAGGCTCTCCTGGAAGGGCACAGGTGGAGGCCGTTTGCATTTATCTGGAGACAGTTTATGGAGAAACCCAAAGAGGTGTCCCGACAAGACAACAGTCTTGCCCCCAGCAGTAGTCATAATGAGTGCTCCCCATCTGCCAGGGATCGTATTCTAAAATCCTTAACCAATCAACCCAGCTGTGGTTGGGATTATTCTCATTTTACAGGTGAGGAAACTGAGGCCAAAAGCGACTGGGTGGTTTGCCAAAGCTGTAAAGTAACTGAGCTGAGCTGGGGTTTGTACTCACACCGCGGTGACTCGGAAGCCCAACCCGGTTCTGACACACTGCCTTCCCATGACATTCCCACGACGGGTTCCTGAGGCCGTTGGAATGCTTACACATCTCAGCAACTTCATGGCAACTGCCCAATTCGACCCAGAAGATAATACTACCTTGTACTCCCCCTGCTGCTTCCTTCCACCAGGCGGCTCGCAGACATGACCTCATTCCCTCTCCCAGAGTCCCATAGGGGTGAAGGACGGGGTGGGGATCATTAACTCGGCTTCCTAAGGAGGAAAGGGAGACTCAGAGAGGGACGCTGGCCCACCCTGGGTCATCCAGCCAGCTAGCGGGAGAGCCACGACTGTAAATCAGGCTTCCCTGCCCTCGGAGATAGTTATTTAGCCTGCTGGATGTGAGCTAGAATCACCCCTGAGATGCAGCAAATTGGGGTACTCCGCTTGGGGGTGACTCAGTGGCTGAAACAGCTCCAAGAGAGTTGGATTTGTGCTGAAAACAGAAAGCCGAGATGCATATAAATTCAACCCATATGAAAAGAGCAGGGTGGCCTAGGAGGAGTGGTCATCGCAGTGGTTCCGCCTCCTGCCCAGCCGCCCTGCAGCCCTGCCCGGGCTGCTCCTGGTCTCTCTCTGTGACCAGCTTCCCTGTCCGGGTGCCCTGGGGGCCAGAGCAGCCTCAGTGTGATGGAAAGAACACTGGCCTTGAGGTCATGGGACCTGGGGAGGATATTCACCAGAGGCCCTTAAGTTAGTCATTTTAGCTCTCAGCTTTTCCATTTTTCATTCAAAAAATGGGGACTCCAGCTCCATGAAAGAGACATTGTGTGTGAAACATTTCATCATAAGCTGTGAAGCCTGCAAAGAGACAAACTACTGGTGTTTCCTGTAGCCTGATTTCATCTCTACTAAACACTATTTTGAAAGTGGTATTGAAGCTGATGGGTCACACAGCAGGTTGGCCTGAGCGTCTGTCCATCTTCCCTCTGGTGACCCTTTCACTTGGTGTCTGCGGTACCCAGCGCCGGGTACTGAATGTTCCTGGGTGGCCCCGTGGTTAGGCAAACTTTCTGGAAAGGCCCAGGTAGTACGTATTTGAGGCTTGGTGGGCCACATATGGTTTTGGCCACATGTTCTATGTTTGCATCTTTTCTTATAACCCTTTGAAAATGCAAACACCATTCTCAGCTCACAGGCCCTGCAGAGCAGACTGAGTATTCGGACTGCAGGCTGTCGTTTGCTGGGGGCCGGTTTACCTGCCAGAAAGCGGGTGGTGAGAGTCTGGAAGAGGACAGAAAAGCCTGAAGCCCAGTTTTGCACCTGCCTGGCTGTGTACCGTTAGACCACTCACTTCACCTGCCCCAGACTTCGTTTAATGGTCTGCCCTATGGCTCTAATGATGCTTCAGAGGCTGTCATGAGAACGACATGCACACTGTAGCAGGCTCTCAGCAGATGGGAGCTGATGTCATTGCTTCTGTCCAGCACGCGTGAGAATGCAGGGTCCAGGGCTGGCCCACCCCTTCTGTGGTGTGGTGGAGTGGACACCGCTCTCCTAGGGCCTGGGATATTTTAACAGGGAACCAATGCCTTGCCTTGGATGGGAGAAGCCGCTAGGCTGGGGTTTCATGAGGGAAAGAGGAGTGAAGTCCAGGGCTTATGTCAGGAGCTGGTCAGTGCACACTGGGGAAGCGTGGAGAAGTGGAAGCCAGGGGAGGGACGACCATGTGCAGGAAGGGAGGGACGAGGGTGGGAGGAGGGCCATGGGAAGCAGCTCTTCACCTGTTTTGGGCAGCTGTGATGGGCTGGTCTTGGGGGGGCGATCCTGGGGGCCTAGGGTGGCCACGGCAGTCTGGTGGGCTCAGGGGAAGGTGGGGGTACATGCAAGGTGCTAGAGACCTGGGCCCCAATACTGACTTAGTTGCTGGCAGGGGTAGGGGCTGGCAGTCTTTGAGGCTGGAAGAGACCCCACATAGACCGAGGTCCAGGGAGGCTCAGGGCTTTGCCAAGAGAGGATACCCGGGGAATACCCAGTCCTCTTGAGTCCTGGCTCCTTGTCAAGTGAAACATTAGAGAAGGACAGCCTTTTTTTTTTTTTTTTTTTTTTTTTTTTTTTTTTT
>CAUYLG010051607.1:0-100029 GCA_963573385.1 Cacajao melanocephalus | reverse complement strand
TGGTTGATGGTTGGTTGGTTGTTGGATGGATGTTTGTTTGTTTGTTTGGTTGTTGTATGGATGTTGGATGGATGGATGATGGATGGATGGATGGATGGATGATGGATGGATGGATGATGGATGGATGATGGATGGATGGATGGGTGAGTGGATGGATGGATGATGGATGGATGATGGATGGATGGATGGATGGATGGATGATGGATGGATGAATGGATGGATGGATGGATGGATGGATGATGGATGGATGGATGGATGATGGATGGATGATGGATGGATGACGGATGGATGGATGATGGATGGATGGATGGATGGATGATGGATGATGGATGGATGGATGGATGATGGATGGATGGATGGATGATTGATGGATGGATGGATGAGTGGATAGATGGATGGATGGATAGATGAATGGATAGATGGATGGATGGTAAGTGAATGATTGAGTGGATGTTGAGTCAGTGCATAGATAGATAAATGCCTGAGAGAATGGATGATTTGTTGGCTGGATGAATTGATGGAGGATTAATGAATAGTGTATGACTTCACTTTCCATTTCTCCTGTCCACTGTACCCTGCTCCCAATGCCACCAATCAGGTGGCGTGGACCATGACAAGACACTCATTGAGTTCTTGTAGAGATGCATCCCCATTGTAAGAAGTAGTGTGAACACCAAGTATCCTTTTCCTCACCCCATGATCCCAACGTTCAGGTGACATCCCACAGGCTCACCCCTCTGTGTTCCTGCCCATGCTTCTCTCTTCCCTTACTGATATGCTTAGTTCATCCTTCAATATCCAGCTCTTCTGTGTCCTCCTCTCTGAGATGTTCCCGGCCTGTCCCCAGACCTCCAACATCCCTCTATCAGTCTCCTGGTGACCAGAGGACAGACATCAGCAAGTGAGCTAAGAAGCTGCCAAAAAAAAAACACACCAGAGGAGACTCAGAAGTATCCAAACCAATGAGCCCTGCCCTGTCATATCCCCTGCTCTAGCCCTTCTTTTTTCTTTTACTTTTCTTTTTTTTCCTTTTCTTGAGACAGAGTCTCACTCTGTCACCAGGTGGGAGTGTAGTGGCATGATCTCAGCTCACTGCAACCTCCACCTCCTGGTTTTAAGCCATTCTCCTGCCTCAGCCTCCCAAGTAGCTGAGATTACAGGCACCCACCACCACACCCAGCTAATTTTTGTATTTTTAGTAGAGGTAGGGTTTCACCATGTTGGCTAAGATGGTCTCAAACTCCTGACCTCGTGATCTGCCCACCTCAGCCTCCCAAAGTGCTAGGATTTCAGGCATGAGTCATCGTGCCTGGCCGCCCCAGCCCCTCTTGAAGACCCTGCTTGGAGGATGGGAACAGCCAATGGTGAACAGGGGAAAATGGGGCCTGAGTCATGTTCCCTACACTCCCTGCGATGACTCCACACCTCACCCTGTCCATTTCAGCCGTGGAGGAAGAGTGCACTGCCGAGGCCAGACTTGCCAGGGAAGTGGACCTGTGACAAATGTCTTTGGAATTTTTGTGACAGGAGCCATCCATTAGTTCTGAGTCCTTGGCCCCCCTTCTCCCTCTAACCAACATCTCTGATAGAGTGGGCAGGATTGGCAGTCTGAAGATGCTGAGTCAGCACATCCTGCGTGTCTGTTCCTTTCTTTTGTCACTGCAGCTCAGGTAGCTTCAGGCTGCAAAGAGCACTTCCCTGAACCCAGACAGAATGACTATGGAGCTGCCTGTATGCTATACTCAGCAAAGACTTGGGAGTGATGGTCTGCCTCAGTTTCCCTGCCCTTATTGTTCCCCAGGTTCCCCACACTAGAGCCAGCCCTCACCTAAGCCACAGGCCTGGATCTCATTGCCTCCCCTCATAGTTCTTGGCCCCCTCCCTACCCCTCTCCAACCTGTTCACCCACCCTGGAGGGAGAACAGTTGAATAATCAGTGGCTCTTCAAACAGATAGCCAGCAGGTTCAGAGAGGGCAAGGGGCATGTCCAAGGTCACACAGTGAGTGAGTGATAGAACCAGGAACAGAACCCAGTTCTCTGACCCCCACCCCAAACCCCACAGCCCCACAAAATCCTGCTCTCTTCTTCTGCTCTGTGCTACTGTTTGATAAACCTGAGTTTAAATCCTAGATCTGCCACAACACTAGGCGGGCAATCTTGAAAACATAACTTTAGCTCACCAACACAAAATGCCTTCATCTGTTAATGAGAGTGACAATAGCATCCACACAGAGAGGAAGCAAGCCCCAGACTCACCCCCACATCCAGGTTTGCATCATTTAGGGCCTTCTGATTCTCCCCTGGGCTCTGAAGGTGAGAAGCTACATGACTGACAGCAATCAAGAGTGGCCATTGGCTCAGGAGTGGTAGCAGGGAGGACCCAGATCATGCTAGATGAGTGGTACCCAAAAGCACCATTTCATAGCCGGCTCTAGCAAGTTGTAGCCACAGCATGGAGTGCTGTGTTGAGAATGATGCTGAGGCTGCCTTCTGAGCTGAACTGGAAAGAGAACCATGGTGGATTAGTAATGTCTGCCATTGGCATAGACTTAGAAAGTGGTGGCAGGTATGCTATAGATTCACCAGCCAAGGACTAGATTTCTCCTCAGTTGGAGTCAAACAAGGCAATTTAAACTGATTCCATTTGCCTGCAAGAAAAAGATGAAGGAGACCTTTGTCTTGCCACCTTTTCTCTGTGAGTCTTAAAGAAAAATGACAAACTTTAGTTTATAGTAGCCAAGGGAATAAAAATGAGAGGTTGGCACTTCGTCCAAAACTCAAGCTGTCACAATCAGTCAAAAAATAAAGAAGAAACTGAATTCTAGCCTAATCAAGAGACAAACACAGAGCCAACTAAGTCCTCTGCAGTTCACTCAATCATCCAACAAATATTTAATGAGCACCTATTATGTGCCCAGCACCTGGCTGGGTGCTGCAGATTCACGCAATGAAAAAGTAGGACAAGGCCGGGTGCAATGGCTCATGCCTGTAATCCCAGCACTTTCAGAGGCCGAGGTGGGTGGATCACCTGAAGTCGGGAGTTTGACACCAGCCTGACTAACATGGGAAAACCCTGTCTCTACTAAAAATACAAAATCAGCCAGGCATGGTGGTACATGCCTGTAATCCCAGCTACTCGAGAAGCTGAGGCAGGAAAATTGCTTGAACCCGGGAGGTGAAGGTTGCAGTGAGCCGAGATTGTGCCATTGCACTCCAGCCTGGGCAGCAAGAGCAAAACTCCATCTCAAAAAAAAAAAAGTCAGAACAGATGGGATATCTGCCTTCAAGGATCTAACAATCTAATGAGGTGGACAGGGAATCCAAAGACATCATAATGTAATAAACAGGTAAACAAATAAATAAGCAGGATGTTCAGTGGTTGTGATGACTGCTGTCCAAAAAGAATACATAGGGTGATACACAGTGGGGTGGAGGTCAGTCAGGGGCAACCTCTCTGAGGAGGTGACTTTCAAGGAAAGATCTAAAGGATAAGAAAGAGGCAGCTGTGCACCATGTACTTTGCGGGACTATAACGAATAATACCCATGAATATTCATATACAAATTTTTGTGTGGACTTAATGTTTTCATTTTTCTTGGGTATGTGCCTAGGAGTGCAATCGCTAGATCATGTGATAATTATATTTAACCATCTGAGAACTGCCAGTCTGTGTTCACAAAGCAGCTGTACCATTTTACATTCCCACAGCAGTTTATAAGGGTTTCCATTTCTCCACATCCTCACCAACACTTGGCATTATCTGTCTTTTTGATGATAGCCATCCTACTGGGTATGAAATGGTATCGCATTGTGGTTTTGATTTGCATTTCTCTTTTGGCTAATGATGTTGGGCAACTTCTCATGTGCTTATTGGCCAACTGTATCTTCTTTAGAGAAACGTCCATTCACATCTTTTGCCGATTTTTAATTGGGTTGTCTTTTTATTATTGAGTTGTAATAGCTCTTTACATATTCTAGATACAAGTCCCTTATGAGACAAGTGATATATGAATATCTTCTCCCATTCTACAGACTGTCTTCTTCTTTACCTTCTTGAAGGTGTCCTTTGATGTACCAGTTTTTAATTTTGATGTTTATTTTTCTTTTGCTTCTTGTGCTTTTGGTGTCATATCTAATAATCATTTGCCAAATCCAAAATCATGACAACTTACCCCTATGTTTTCATCTAAGAGTTTTATAGTTTTAGGTCATACATTTAGGTCTTTAATCTATTTTAAGTTAATTTTTGTATTTTATGTAAGAGATCCAACTTCATTCTTTTGAATGTAAGCATTCAGTTGTCCAAACACCACTAGTTGAAAAGACTATTCTTTCTTCCATTTACTTCTCTTGGAACCCTTGCTGAAAATCCACTGACCATAAATATGAGGGTTTGTTTCTGAACTCTCAATTCTAGTCCATTTATTCATATGTCCATCTCCATGCTAGTACTACACTATCTTGATCATAGTAGCTCTATACTGTTTTGAAATCAGGAAATGTGTCCCCTCCAACATTGTCCTTTCGAGGTTATTTTAGCTATGTTTGGTCCCTTGAATTTTGATGTGAATTTAAAGATCAGCTTAAGGTCATTTCCGTTTCTGCAATGAAGGCTGGGACTTTTGAAGGTATTGAATTTTTAGATGAATTTGGGGAGTATTGTCATCTTAACAATATTTAGTCTTCTGAAACATGAACATGGGATGGCTTTCTATTTATTTGGGTCTTTAATTTCTTTTAAAAATGTTTTAGAGTTTTCAGAATATAAGTTTGTACTTTTTTTTTTTTATTGAGACGGAGTCTTGCTCTCTTGCCCAGGCTGAAGTGTAAGTGCGCAATCTTGGCTCACTGCAACCTCCGCCTCCCAGGTTCAAGTGATTCTCCAGCCTCAGCCTCCCGAGTAACTGGGATTGCACACCTCTGCCACCACACCTGGCTAATTTTATTTGTATTTTTATTAGAGACGAGATTTCACCGTGTTGACCAGGCTGGTTTTGAACTCCTGACCTCGGGTGATCCACCCGCCTCAGCCTCCCAAACTGTTAGGATTATAGAAGTGAGCTACCGTGCCCAGCCTAAGTTTTGTACTTCTTTTGTTAAATTTACTCCTATTTCATTTGTAATTTCATTTCAGATTTGGTTATTGCTACCATATAAATATACTATTGATTTTTATATATCGGCCTTGTATCCTGCAACCTTACTGAATTTATTAGTTCTAATATTTTTTAATGAATTTCTTAGGATTTTTTATATACCAGATTATGTCATCTGCAAATGTAGTTTTACTTCTTCCTTTACAATATGGATGCCTTTTATTTCATTTTCTTGCCTAAATAGCCCTGGCTAGAATCTTCAATATAATGTTGACTGGAAGTGGCAAAAGTGGACATTCTTGTCTATTTCCTGATCTTAGGGAAAATGTTTTAGTCTTTTCCATTAAGCACCGTGTTATCTGTGGGTTTTTCATAAATGCCCTTTATCAGGTTGAGGAAGTTCCCTTCTATTTTTAGTTTGTTGAGTGTTGTTATCAAGAAGGCGAATTTAACTTCGTCATGTTTTTTCTGTATCTGTTTTGATCATGTGGTTTTTGTCCTAAAGTCTATTGATGTGGTGTAATATATTAATTGATTCGTGGATATTAAACCAATCTTGCATTCCTGGGATAAATCTTATCTAGTCCTGGTATATAATCCTTTTTATGTCTTATTGGATCCAATTCACTAGTATTTTGTTGGGGATTTTTGCATCTATATTCCTAGGAGATACTGTTCTATATATATATATATATTTTTTTTTTTTTTTTTTTGAGTCTCGCTCTGTCATCAGGCTGGAGTGCAGTGGCATGATCTCAGCTCAAGGCAACCTCCGCCTCCTGGGTTCAAGTGATTCCCCTGCCACAGTCTCCCGAGTAGCTGAGACTACAGGCACACACCACCACGCCTGGCTAATTTTTTTGTATTTTAGTAGAGACAGATTTCACCATGTTGGCCAGGATGGTCTCAATCTCCTGACCTCATGATCCGCTTGCCTCAGCCTCCCGACATGCTGGGATTACAGGCATGAGCCACCTTGCCCTGCCTAAATTTCATTTCTTGTAATGTCTTTGTCTAGTTTTGGTATCAGGATAATGCTGGCCTTACAGAATGAGTTGATAAGCATTCCCTCCTCTTATATTTTTTAGAGAAGTTTATGGAAATTGGTATTGTTTCCTTTTTAGCTTTTTCTGTTGTGATAAAATATATATAACATAACATTTATCATTGTAACCATTTGTAAGCATAAGTTTGGTAGTATTAAGTACATTCACATTGTTGTGCAGCCATCAACACTGTCCATCTCCAGAACTCTTCTCATCCCCAACTGAAATTCGTATGCATTAAAGTTATTCGTTCTTCTGTAAATTTTTGGTAGAATTCTCCAATGAAGCTATCTGGTCCGGGGATTTTCTTTCTGGAAAAAGAAGCTGAAAAGTTTCTCACGTTACTCATTCAATCTCTTTGCTTCTGATAGGCCAATTCAGAGTTTCTTTTTAAGCCTTTTTCCTTAGTTTTGTGTATTTCTAAGAATTTGCACATTTTATCCAGGTAATCCAATTTTTTGGCATACAGTTGTTCATAGTATTCCCTGATACTATGATAATTCTTATTTCTGTAAGGTCTTATTTCTGCAAAGTCTGTAGTAGCACCTGTAGCTGGGACCCAGGCGTGTGCCACCACACCTGGCTAATTTTTTGTATTTTTAGTAGACATGGAGTTTCACCATATTGGCCAGGCTGGTCTTGAACTCCTGGCCTCAAGTGATCCACCTGCCTCAGCCTCCCAAAGTACTGAGATTACAGGTGTGAGCCACCACGCCTGGCCAAATTTGTTAATCTTTTTAAAGAACCAGCTTCTGGGCTCGGTGTGATGGCTCACCTGTGGTCCCAATTACTCAGGAGGCTGAGGCAAGAGAATCACTTGAACCTGGGAGGCGAGGTTGCACTGAGCCAAGATTGTCCCACTGCACTCCAGCCTGGGAGACAATGCCAGACTCTGTCTCAAAAAAAAAAAAAAAGAACCAACTTCTGGTTTTATTGGCTTTCTCTGTTGTTTTCCTATTCTTTATTTCACTAATTTCCACTCTAATCTTTATTATTTCCTTCCCTCTGCCCACTTCAGATTTAGTTTGCCCTTCTCTTCCCAGTATGTTAAGGTAGAAGGTTAGGTTGTTGATTTTCATTTTTAATGTAGACATTTACATATATAAGTTTCCCTCTAAACACTGCATTAGCTGTATCCTGCAAGTTGTTTTTTTGTTTGTTTGTTTTGGGGGGGTTGTTTTTTTGTTTTTGAGATGGAGTTTCACTCTTGTTGCCCAGGCCGGAGTGCAATGGCACAATCCTGGCTCACTGCAACCTCCATCTCCCAGGTTCAAGTAATTCTCCTGCCTCAGCCTCCCAAGTAGCTGGGATTACAGGTGCCCGCTACCACACTCAGGTAATTTGTTTTTGTATTTTAGTAGAGATGGGATTTCACTATCTTGGTCAGGCTGGTTTCAAACTCCTGACCTCAAGTGATCCGCCCGCCTCTGCCTCCCAAAGTGCTGAGATTACAGGCGTGAGCCACTCACTGTGCCCAGCCTGCATAGTGCAATGTCATTTTAACTTCTCTCAAAGCATTTTCTAATTCCCTTTTGCTTTTCTCTTTACTTGACTATTAGTATGCTGTTTAATTTCCGTGTATTTGTGAATTTCACAAATTTATTTTTGTTATTAATTTCCAATTTTATTTTATTTTAACCAGAAACATACTTTGTACAATTTCAATCACTTTAAAATATATTGAGGCTTGTTGTATGCCTATCATATGGCCTATCCTTCAAAATATTTCACATGCACTTGAGAAGAATGCATATTCTGCAGTTGGGTGAAGTGTTCTATAGATGTCTGTTATGTCTAGTTTGTGAATAATGTTGTTCTAATCGTATATTTCCTTATTGATCTCTGCCTAGTTTCTCTATACCTTACTAAAAACAGAATATTAGAGTCCCTAACAATTATCGTTTTATTGTCTGTATTTTCTCTCAGTTTGTTAAACTTTGCTTCATGGACTTGGGGACTCTATTGTTAGATGCATATATGTTTATAATTGTTATAACTTCCTGATGGATTAACTCTTTATCACTATAAAATGACCCTCTTATCTCTAGTAGCACTTTTTGTCTTAAAGTCTTTTTTTTCTGATTTTATTATGGCCACAGCAGCCTTCTTATTATTGCAATTTGCATGGCATATCTTTCTCCATCCTTTTACTTTCAGCCTATTTGTGTCTGGTTCACAAGTGTGACTCAGAGACAGTATATAGTTGGATTCTGTTTTTTACTCAGTCTAACAATCATCTCTTCCTTTTGATGGGATTATTGAATCAATCACCTTTAATGTTATTCATACAGTTGGATTTACATCGGCCATTTTGCTTTTTGTCTTGTATATGTCTCATGTCTTTTTTTGTTCCATTTTTCCTTTTTCGCTTTAAGCGAATATTTTCTAATGTAATATTTTAATTTCTTTAATGAGTTTTTTTACTATATTTGAGTTATGTTCTTAGTGGTTGCTCTGGGGCTTGCCATATACATCTTAACTCATCAGAATCTACTTGATATTTATACTAACAACTTCATTCCAATAATGAGAAGTAAGTTACTCTAGTTACTCCTATATAACTCTACTCCCTCATCCCCCTTTTTGTGCTATTTTTATTATATATCAGAGAACTTCTTATCCAGCTCCTTATGGGTTAGTGGGGAGACCAAGGCCCAGAGAGGGTCTGGCTTGGCTATGTACTGGCTGTCTGACCACAGATGAGTCACTTAAAATTCTTTGAGCCTCAGTGCCCTTACCTGTAAAATGGAGAGAATTGGATGAAATAGCTCCAAGAATGAAATGAGCTTTTATCACTTATCCTACACATAGTAGGAGCTCTGAAAACAGTAGCCTGTGTTTGGCCCTCAAAGAATTCCAGGAATTTTTATACCCCACTGTTCATTAAAAGGCCATATATGCAAAGCAACCCCCAAATGCAGAAGTAGCTAAGAAGCCAGAGTGAGGCAGACAAATCCAATTTGTCGGTACAGAGTGATTTATTTGGGGAACTTAAGGATGGAAGTGTAGTCTTGGACAGCAGCAAAACAGGTAGATCTTCACACTGTTACTCCCCAGACCTAGGGCTTATATATCACAGGGGAAGAGTATACATGCTCTATGCAAGACAATTAAAGGCAGCCCTCCAGAACAGGCAAGAATGCTATATGTGTCATAACCTATAATTTGTGCCATAACATCAAGGGTTACATGTTCTTATGCTAAGGACAGTAAACAAAGTGAGAATCAGGAGGTTTTCACAGGACTGGGGCGAATCAGAAGTCAACACGGTGGATTAGCAACTGTATTAGTCCACTGTCACGTTGCTATGAAGGAATACCTGAGGCTGAGTAATTTATAAAGAAAAGAGGTTTCATTGACTCACGGTTCCACTTAGCTCGAGAGGCCTCAAGAAACTTACAATCATGGTGGAAGGCACCTCTTCACAGGGCGGCAGGAGAGAGAATGAGTGCAAGCAGGGGAAATGTCAGACACTTATAAACCCATCAGATCTCAAGAGAAATCACTCCTTATCACAAGAACAGCATGGGAGAAACCACCCCTGTGATTCAATTACCTCCACCTGTTCCTGCCCTTAACACGTGGGGATTATGGGGATTACAAAGGTGAGATTTGGGTGAGGACACAGAGCCAAACCATATCAGCATCCAAGATGGAGTCACTTTTGTCTCCACATCCCGCATTCTCACATCAGAGAGTCAGGAGGCATGCATGTCCAACCAAAGTCTTAGGGTGCTCCCTCTTTCCAGTGCACACCTCTCCAGGGGAACACCTTACAGTGAACTTCAGTAAAGGCTTGGCTCTCAGGGTGGGATGACATACTGGCCCAGACAGAAAGGCCTCTATGTCAGTCCCTCCTGATGAAGGCCAGCAGACTGCAAGCGCCACCAGCATGGGCCAGACCTGCCCCAAGGGCGTGTTTCTAGCCCCAGCTGAGGTCCCGAGTTTGTGCTTTACCACCTGTCCCTGCCATAGGTTGAGTGTGGTTGAGGCTTTGGGGTCGGTGCTAGAAAGGTATGGGAGGGCAAAGCAATCACAGCTGAGTGTCACACCTCTGATTGGTAGATGGCCAGGCCCTCAACTGGGAAAAAAGCTCTCCTACAGCTACTCAGGCAGGTGGCCTCCCGTGCTCTACTTGATTACCACCCAAGACAGAGGCCTCACTCCCCTGAGGCATCTCAGGGCCTCCTTGCCATTTCCCCATCTGGTCTCAAGACTGGAGTCATTCACTCAGTACATGCATTAGGCACCTTTGGTGTGCCCAGCCCCATTGCTGAGTTTGAGGACACAGAGAATGGTCAGACACAAGCCCTGGAAACCAGAAATGATCATATATAACAAATGCAAAGCTGGGGCTTGAACATGGGCTCAAGCAGAATGTGCTAGGAGACCCCTCTCAGAACAGACCTCAGAAAAGATCTGAACTTCCCGGTGCTTGCCTGTGATTGACTCTGGTTCACTGGATGTCTGAAGCTGGCTCCCTACTGCTGTCCAGAGATCCGACTGGCAGCCTCAGGAAGGGCTCACACTGAGGGCAGGAGATGCTGGAGAGCAAGCACTGGACTTTGAAGTTAGATCTGGATTCCAGCTTGGCTCTGCCATAGAGTAACTGAGTGACCATGGGCCAGTCCCTTACCAGTGCTGAGTCGCAGTCCGTGCATCTGTGAAAGGAAAAAACTGTATCCTGAGTTGCAGGGCTGAGTTGGAGGGAATTCGATGACACTCTGAGACACTCACCAATGAGGAGCTGACTGTCCAAGTGAGGCAGTGGGTGCCCATGGCTGCCCCTAGCTGCCCCTGACCCCTCCCCAGGACCCCAGCTCCCAAGGCCCCATCATCTTTTCCAGAGGGAGGACTAAGTCACCCATGCCCAGGAGCTTATTGCCACAGGACTCTCAAGGATCCAGCTGTCAGTCCTGGAGGAGGTTCCTGCACTCTCCTTGCTCCCACCACACCACATCCTCCCTAGAAGTCCCCTCCACCCCTCTGTGCCTTTGTCCTGCCTGGAATGCTTCTCCTTGCCTCCCCTGAGTTAACTCATCCTCACCCTCCAAGATCACCTCAGCCTTATCTCTTCTGGGAAACCTTCTCTGATCTGATCCAACCCCCTGACACACCTGGGTCAATTTCAGCCCACAGTCCCAGGCCTGCCTGAGGCTGGCAGAATCGTTCCTCATACTCTGTCCCTCTGTGCATCCCCCCACCACTTCCTAAGACATTGGTAAAATCATGTTGACCTTTCAACTTCATGTCTTGGTGGAGTCCTTGTCCATCTCTAAGAATCATGGATTCAAGCCTCAGCTCTACCACTAATTTGCTGTGTGACCTTGGCCAAGTCCACTGCCCTCTCTGAGTTTCCCTTTTCCTATCTGTGAGATAGTTCAGCTTGCAAGCAGAGGCTTCAGAGGAGAGGAGAGCAGTCAGCCCTCACTACCAGAGGCTCCTACAGGCAGCAAGGTGAGTTGCTGCTCTCCTCCTTCTTCCTCCCAGGAGCAGCCAGGATAGAATCCATGGGCCTAAGCCCAGACTCTCCTCCATTTATTTAGGGATCAACAGCTCCCAGGGCAGCAGGGGCAGAGGAGGAAGGGGTGTGGCAGGCCCCGGCTCCAGCTCAGTGTCCTCTCTCTCTGTCCACAGTAGCACGATACAACCGCACCAGCTACTTCTACCCCACATTCTCAGAGAGCTCGGAGCACAGCCACCTGCTCGTGTCCCCCGTGCTGGTGGCGAGTGCTGTCATAGGCGTGGTCATCATCCTCTCCTGCATCACCATCATCGTGGGCAGCATCCGCAGGGACAGGCAGGCCCGGCTTCAGCGGCACCGCCACCGCCACCGCCACCACCACCACCACCACCACCGCCGGCATCGACACCGAGAGTACGAGCACGGCTACGGTGAGCTGCTGCCCACCCTGGGGCCCTGGGACATCATCTGACTGCAGTTCAACCCAGGAGGCCTCAAGGAGTTGGCAGCTCTGCCCTGGGTGGAGCAGGGTGGTCGGGAAAGCATCCTAGAAGTCTTGGGCTATGGTCAGCACTCACAGGTGCCTACCATAATGTTCTCTGTGGCATGAGAGGCCCGGTTGACTGCTAAGAGAGAAACTCAGAGTGAGGCTGAAGGTCAGAGGGGAGTGTGTCACTCCTCCCCTGCCACTGTTGGTCCCGGCTGGACCAATGGCTAGTCCAGCTGGTGCCGGGATGGCTGGATGGAGAGATGGGTGGAGAGATGGGTAGATGGGTGAATGAATGGAAAGAGGAATGGATGGATGGGAAGGGGGAAGGGGGAAGGACTCATAGGGAATGGATGGGTGAGGAGGCAATGGATTGATGGAGGTTGAGTGGAAGGGTCAGTAGATGGATGGAGAGATGGATGGGTGGAGAGTATGGATGGATAAATGGGTAGATGAAATGATGGATGAATGAGAAAATGAAGGGATGGATAGATGGGTGGACTGAGTGTTATGCCTGAGTGGATAGATGCAAGGGAGGGCTGGGTAGAGGAACAGAAAGATAAATAGGTGGGCAGTGGAATGGGTTGATGGAGGCTGAGTATCTGAATACGTGAATGGGTGAACTGATGGAATGAATGATGAGTGAATAAAGCTATCCCTGGTGGGAGCCGGCAGAGCACAAATAGAACTGATCTGAGGGTCTCCCAGTTGTTGGGATCGCCTTTAAACAGAGTTGGTGGCTAATTCTTGGGTGACCAGTCCCAAAACTGTGCATGTGGCCAGAATGCCTGAACTTTTTGCAGAATGCAGCCACCTGACTGTCACTCCAGGGGCCAGCTGTCTAAGGCAGCAGGAAAAAATTCAATAGATTCCATTCTCAGACAATTTTCAATGACAGGAAAAGCCAGACTCTTCCTTCCCAAACCACCATCCACAGGCCTTCAGGGGCTTCTGCCTCGGTCCAAGGCCACCACCAGATAGGAAAAAGAAAAGCAGGACCTTGGAGGTGCTTAACAGCAATAGCCACCCTTCACACTGGGGGTGAAGTGATGCCAGCCTCCTGGGAGCCAGAGCCCTGGCCAGACCTGAGGCATTTCCCCCTCTAGGGCAGGAAAAGCTTGGGGAAAAAGGAAACTTTGTTTTTTTTAAGATGGAGTTTCACTCTTGTTGCCCAAGCTGGAGTGCAATGGTGCTATCTTGGCTCACTGCAACCTCCACCTCCCAGGTTCAAGCGATTCTCCTGCCTCAGCCTCCCAAGTAGCTGAGATTACAAGCACACGCCACCACACCCGGCTAATTTTGTATTTTTAGTAGAGACGGAGTTTCACCATGTTGGTCAGCCTGGTCTCAAACTCCCAACCTCAGGTGATCCGCCTGCCTCAGCCTCCCAAAGAAGTTCTGGGATTATAGGTGTGAGCCACCGCACCTGACAGAAAGGAAACATTTTTGAAATAGATTGAATTGGATCTGAACAGCCCTGGCCTTTGGGGGCCCTCTTCTCCCTCCCAGACACACCCTGATTAGCCAGCCGGTTTGAGGCATTTCTTGTCCCTTTTTATAGAGTTAACTGGTTAAGGAGGGGACTAAGGGGTAGCTGGAGTTGGTGAATAGGAGCCTGGTAGTAATGGCCAATGCATAAGGAGTGCTTGCTGGGTGCCTGGTGCTGTTTGTGCATAATCTCACTCTGTGCAAAATCCTCACCATAGTCCTGGTGGGATGATAAAAGTCCTACCTTTTATCATCATCCCAATGTATAGATCAGAAAGTTGAGGCTAGAGTGATTAAGTACCAGGAGGAATCACCCAGCCAGCGAGTGGTGGATCCTAGACTTGAGCCCAGGCAGCCTGACCTGGTGCCCACAGGCTGCTGGCTGCCGAGCAGTGCTCGGGAAGGGAGCTGGAGGTGTCAGGGAGATGCCCCTGGGAGCCACCCCGTGGGCTCAAGGCAGTGTCCGGCAGACATGCACATGGCCACAGTGGGTGTCACTCAGACCTGGATGTCACTCCCCTGGGAAAGCTGTTAGGAGACCCAGAAGAGCAGGAGGCTGGACCTTATGCAAGACACAGAGGGACATACAGGATGAGTCAGGGGACAAGTGGCCACAGTTGAGGAGACACAGCAGGCTAGCAGACTGTTCTCACTGCCCAACAATGAGGATCGAAGAGAAGGTTCAGCACAAATAAAACAGGCGTGGAAAGCTCAGCCCACACAGTCTCTGCAAGTCTCCCCTAAGCCAGGGACTCCCCAAGGAGATGAGTCAGGAGCACTCCCCGGCCAGGACAGGACTGGCCCACCCCGCATCACCAGCCTGAGCCTGGAGAGTCCAGAGCTCCTGCCCAGAGCATGCCCGTCTCCCCCAAGAGAAACCCAGAACCCCCAGCCCTGCAGGGTGCTGGGCAGACCCAGGATGGTCAGCCTGCTGCCTGCCCCTCGTACAGCCTGGCTCTTGCCCAGCTCCTGCCACTCCTCTCCAAGCACCTGTCCATGCTCCTACCAGCCTCTGCCCTTTGCCTGGGCTCTTCCCTCTGCCTTGACTGCCATCCCCTGTGCTTCTCCAACCAACAAAAACCTTCCAGGCCCCGCTCAAAGGCTGCCTCCTTATGGGAGCTTGTGTGGCCTCTCCTTGCACCTACTAGACAGAGTTCAGTGGGTGTCCCCCTTCTGTGTACGTCCTTGGCATTGCACCCACTCCTCCCTCAGTGTCTCGGTCATGGGGTGATTGTGCTGCATCCAAGAGAGCAGGGCCTGCAGGAGACTCGCCCCCACCCAGGCTCGGGCCTGGAGGAAGCACTCCATGGGCAAGGGTAGGAGCCACCACATTTTATCCTCACAGCCAAAGATGTAGTGGCCCCCTTTAAAGACTAGGAAACTGGCCAGGCATGGTGGCCCATGCCTGTAATCCTAGCACTTTGGGAAGCTGAGGTGGACAGATCACCTGAGGTCAGAAGTTCAAGACCAGCCTGGCCAACATGGTAAAACCTTGTCTCTACTAAAAATACAAAAATTAGCTGAGCACGGTGGCACGTGCCTCTGATCCCAGCTACTCGGGAGGCTGAAGCAGGAGATCACCTGAAACCAGGAGGCAGAGGTTGCAGTGAGCCAAGATCACACCACTGCACTCCAGCCTGGGTGACAGAGCGAGACTCTGTCTCAAAAAATAAAAAATAAAGAAAGAATAGGAAACTGGACTGGGTGCCATGGCTCACACCTGTAATTTCAACACTTTGGGAGGCCGAGGTGGGAGGATCGCTTCAGACCAGGAGTTTGAGACCACCCTGGGCAGCACAGCAAGACCCCATCTCTACAAAAAAAACAGTAAAAATTATCGAGGTGTGGTGGCACATGCCTGTAGTCCCAGCTATTGAGGCAGCTGAGTCGGGAGGGCCCTTTGAGCCCAGGTCAAGGCTTCAGTGAGCTATGATCTCACCACTGCATGCCATGCTGGGTGACAGAACAGAGACCCTGTCTCTAAAAAAGACTAGGAAACTGAGGCACAAAGAAGCAACTTGTTCAGCGACTTACCTTGGAGCACATGCTAGGGGCTCACAGTAGTTCCCAAGCTGAGAGGCTGAGAGGTTGGCCTGGTGCAGAGGAAAGAGATGGGCCTGGGGGCAGGCCAGACCCTCTGTAGTCTGTTGTGGCCTCAAGACTGGTGACAATGAATGAGGCCTCAGCTCTGTCCCTGGAGTGGGTGGGATGACTGAGGCCACAGCTCTGCCAAGTGGAGTCAGGCCTTGGCTCCTGCTGCAGCCTGTCACAGTGGTGACCTCTGTGGGGTTCCTGCCTCCCTGTCCCACTTCTGCTCTCAGCTCCAGCTTTGGCACCTCCTGGGACTTCAGCAGGGAGCCCAGGGGTGCTGTTGCCCCACACCTTCCCCCAGCCTTCCGGAGGGTGCGCAGGGGCTGCTGGGAGCCTTGGGAGGATGCCAGGGAAGAGGGAAACACACTGTGAGCTACCATGGGAGAACACGAGAGCAGCACAGCCAGGCGCGGTGGCTCACACCTGTAATCTCAGCACACCTGTAATCCCAGCACACCTGTAATCCCAGCACACCTGTAATCCCAGCACTTTGGGAGGCCAAGGCGGGAGGATGGATTGAGCTTGGGAGTTTGAGGCTGCAGTGGGCTATGATCACACCACTACACTCCAGCCTGGGCAACAGAGCAAGACTCTGTCTCTTAAAAAAAAGAGGGAGGGACAGTGCACCAGCAAGCCCCAACCTTTGGCACTGGGCCCCTTCCACCTGTCAGACACACCCACACCCTTCCAGCTCTGGTGACTGAAGCTCTCCTGGCCTCTCTCCCACCCCTCTGGCTGTAGATTCCTCTCCTCTGTCCCTTTATAGGTCAAGGTCCCTCATATCCCACGCCTTGGTCCTGGTCCTCTCTCTACACCCACTCCCTGCTCCATCTCATCCATCATCCATCATCCTCCCTTACCTGGCTCCAGCCCTCAGGTCAGCTCCAGAACTGCGGGCTCAGATGTCCACTGGATATCGCCCCGTGAGGCCCCACAGGCACCTCAGGCTCAAGTGTCCACAGAGGCCTGATTTCCTGCTTCCTATGTGCATCCTCAGGAAAGTTGCCAAAACTCTCTGGGCCTCAGGCGAGTCGTCTATAAAATGGGTACAGGAGGATCCACCTCAGAAAGTTATTGTGAGGACTAAATTGTCACAGCACCTGGCTAATGGGTAAATACATGCTCAATAAATGTGGCCATCTCCATCTCTTTCTCCAAGAAAGCCTGCTCCCAGGCCACTGCACTAATGCCAGCTGTCCCTGCCTGCCCGCCACTAGCCTGGCACCTCCAAGGCATTGTCCACAAGGCAACCAAAGTGACAGGACTGTGACCACTTCTCAATGGCTCCTCATCACCCTCAGGACAGAGTTGGCTCTCTGCCTGCCCACAGAGCCTTCCTGTAGTCTAGCCAGACAGAGAGAGGAGCCGCAAATGTTTGAGAATGAGATGAGGGTGGGGGAGGGAGGAAAAGAGTGAAGGAGAGAGGAAGGGGGGAAGGAAAGAAGGAAGAAAGCAGAAAGAAGAAACAGAGAGAGAGAAAGAAAGAAAATGAAGGAAAGGAAAGAAGGAAGGAGAAAGAGAAGAAAGAAAAGAGAATACGAAAGGAGAAAAAGAGAGAGAAAGAAAGGAAAGAAAAAAAGAAAAGAAAGAAAGAGGAAGGAAGAGAAAGAAAAAGAAAATTCTCTTCCATCCTGAGCTTTAGGCGAGGTCTGGCGGCTGACTCTGTCTCCTCTCACTTGCTGCAGGTTTAGAGCAAGTGACTTCACTCCCGTTCTCTTCATCTGGTGGAAGGGGCACCACCACTCTCCTCTCCCAGTGGGGTGTGAGGTAGATGAGATCACAGAGATTGAACACAGCAGGTGCCCATGGGTGCCAATTCCTTTTCCTCCCTCTCCCAGAGCCTGTCAAGGGGCAGTGAACTTGGAGTGAGGTTAAATAATGAACCAAGGTATTTTTTAATTGGGGGTAAAGAGGAGGTCTCACCTTCTGTGAAGTGGGAAGCCGGGCTTCTGGAGTCCTAGACCATTTGGGTCTGTGCTGATGGGGCAGTCAGGAGAGAAGGGAAAAGAAGGAATTTGGGGAGTTCAGATGGGGAGTGGAGGGTGCTGGTTTCTGCCCAGCTGGATGTCTCAGATCTGGGGTCTGAGCACCTTAGGGCAGCCTCAGTTTTCCCAAGATGCTCCCCTCTGGGAGGTCGAAGAAAAAGCAGCCCAAGAAGAAAGGGTAGATAGCAGTTTGCTTCTGCCCTAACAGCCCTCAGCGCTGCCCACCCAGTCACCCCATTCAGGTCCAGGAAGCAGCCCTGACTTTCCCCCAGGGATCCCCGTGTGACCGCCACACCTGCTGCCCTGCAGGTGGAACCCTCCCCTGAACCCAAAACCCTTCCCTAGCAATGTTGGCTAGTGGTAGGAAGGGGTCGCTGGCACCAGAGCCCAGCAGCCCAGGTTCAACTTCCAGCCTCACCTTGTTGTTGTGTGCTGTTGTCTTTCCTTAGTTTCTTCCCTAAGTCCTTCCAAAAATTCCGTTTCTCAGCTGATGCCCTGAACAGGGAAAACAAATCTTATTTCAGCTCCTTTTTTATAGCGTATGTTATTGACTTCATTTCTCCTAGTAGAAAAGTAATGTGTATTCATTATAGAATGCATTAAAAATATAGACAGTATAAAGAAAGAAAGAAGGATCATGATCCTGTCATCTGGACAGGGCCACCATCAACGTGTTTGGAATATTTTCTTTCATTTTTTTTTTTTTTAGTCAGCGTTTCACTCTTGTTGCCCAGTCTGGAGTGCAATGGCACGATCTTGACTCACCACAACCTTCGCCTGCCAGGTTCAAGTGGTTCTCCTGCCTCAGCCTCCCTAGTAGCTAGGTTTAGAGGCATGTGACACCACACTCAGCTGTTTTTTGTTTCTTGGTTGGGTTTTTTTTTTTTTTTTTTTTTTTTTGCGTTTTTAGTAGAGACGGGATTTCTCCCTGTTAGTCAGGCTGGTCTCAAACTCCCAACCTCAGGTGACCCGCCCGCTTCCGCCTCCCAAAGTGCTGGGATTCCAGGCGTGAGCCACCGCGCCCGGCGTGTTGGGAATATTTTCTTCTGAGAGCTTTCTCAGTGTCCGTATATAACCCTGGAATTATACCTACATACCTATAGATAGAATTTCATATGCAGATTCCTTCACTCACTATAATATGAAGAGTGGGAAAAAGAGATTAGTGGAGCGGAAAGAGCAGTCTTTGCGGTTATACAGACTGCATAAATTCCAACTCCATGCTTTACCACGTGTGTGAGACCTCAGCTCCTAGTCTATAGAATGGGGATGGCAACTGCGCCACTCACAGCAGAGAAAGGTCATAGCTCCACCCCCGATGCCAAGCCCCGCCCCCAGAGGGGAGGAGGCAGCTGGGAGCCCTGGGCTGGGGAGACCTCGTGTCTCAGCCACCTTTGCAGCTCCCCCTGTTCCCATCCAGGACTAGACCTGTCAGAAGCTAGTGGGTGGAGAGCTTAGAAAGCAGCCAAGACACCCAGCTGCCCTCCGGTCCAACCACTCACTGTGTATTGTCCTCCAGCAAGTCACGGGGCCTCTTGGAACCTCGGCTGTGGAATGAGAGGATTGTGCTCCAGCAGCGTTTTCTAAGCAGTGTTTCTAGGTCTAAGAAAGGAAGAGTCTGAGGTCGAATGCTGGACAAGCACACTTAAATGTGTTTCTTAGCTGCAGGACTTTTCAGAGCCTTTGATGTCAGCGGAGAATGCAGTGTGGGGAGCTGCCAGACTCATCATAGATGCCCCTCTTTTACCCCAAGATACCTAAAGGGAATTGAGTGTGGTTGGTGTTGGGGAGGCCTGATCCCAGAGTTCTCTGCAGCCCTTGTTCCTTGCTACTCTCCTCCCATTTTTCGTGCCCAGCCTAGCTCCACAGCTCAAAGCTCCCTGTTCACAGCACACACTTCTTTCTTATCTCTCTCCTTGGAAAGCCATTCAGTTCCCTCCTCTCCCCGCCTTCACCTCTTCCCCTGGTTAATTCCTAGAAAAAACTCAGTTATAGCAGCCACTCCTCCAGGAAGCCCTCCCTGACTTCCAGGCTGGTCAGACCTGCCTCTACTCCCACAGTCCCAGTAGGACTTCTACCAAAGCTCACGACACACTGCCCAGTACCAGGCTATCCCCAAGGCAGGCTGCCACCACCCTGGGAGCTGGCCAGGGCAGAGCCAGCTCTGCTTCCTCTCTGTATCCCCATCCCCAACACAGCAATGGCACCCATATTCTGGAGCTGTCACTGATGAATAAAGGCAGCTGTGCTTGGTGAGGAGAGGAGTGGTCAGGTGGGGAATCATAGCCTCCATGGCCTCAGGTACACCCATGAGGACGGTCCCTGGGTCCTGGCCTGAGGCCCAGGCTGGTCTGTTCCCTGCAGTGTCGGACGGACACACATACAGCCACTCAAGCCACAGGATGCGCTACGCCTGCAGCTCCTCGGAGGACTGGCCCCCACCCTTGGACATCAGCTCTGATGGGGACGTGGATGCCACGGTGCTCAGGGAGCTGTACCCAGATTCTCCACCAGGGTAAGGAAGCCACGTGGGTAAGGGGGGCATCAGAGGGTCGGGCCCTGGACACAAAGATCCCCCCCCTCAACTCCATCATGGAAAGAGTGGCACCCTTCCACATAGTATAAATGCAGAAGACATCTGCTCAGTGGGCACAGCCACCTCCTCCCCGCTCCTGACCGAGCAGGTCCCACTGAGGCAGTGTGACTTAGCAGATGTCACCTAGAAGTGCTAGAAAAGGAAGAGACAAGCCCAGCAACTCAGACTGCTGAGCAGGTGTGCCGGGAATGCCCTTGCAGTTTCGGGGGAGGTTCCGTGGCAGCTGATCTGCTCCTCCGGGTGTCTCCCTGGAGGTGGAAGAGAAATTCACTGTGCTTCTATAAATAACACCAGGGATTAGGGCAGCAAAGAGGGGATGAGCCCATATGCTGACAGCTGATGGCCCCAGGTGCACTCGCTCTGGAAATTCCTTCTTGTATGATCATGAGCAAGTTACTTAATCTTGCTGTGCCTGCTTCTCCATTGTTGAAATGCCCCACGAGACTCATGAAAATGACACAGAAGTGCCCGTAAAATACTCAGCAAGGCACTGCCTCTTCTCACCAATGGTGTCGTTACTATTTCGAGGCCACAGGTGATAAACTGTCCATGCTGAGGAGGATGAGGAGAGGGGATCAGGGAGGATGGGCTGACACAGGAAATCAGCCTTTGTCGAGATGTGTGAGGTGCTTGGGTTGGGAGGAACTGGGACCTTCAGAGATGCAGAGGAGGGTGTGACCAGCAGAGGGCACAGATGAGCAAAGGCCTGGAGGCAGCTCCGCTTCGGAGAGGGCACAGTTGGGTTTGACCTCCTCTCCCTTTCCCCTACCCTGGCTTTGCAGTCAGACCTGCCTGGGTTTGAGCCCATCCTGGACGCTGCCCAGGTTGACGCCTTCGGGCATGTCACTGTGGCTCTCAGGGGCACCATTTCTTTGTTTATGAAATAGGGACAAATAACCCTGCCTCCTGGGTTTTCCTGGGGAGGAAGAAGATACTGTGGGTATCTGGAGATGTGGCACAGGGTTAGACCTGAGCCCCTTGGCTCCTGAGGCCATGACCTGAGGACACAGGCACCTCCCCCAACCCCCAGGAGTCAGTGACTCCAGCCTGTAGGGGAAGGGCCAGCTGGGCCCCAGAGACTAGGAGCTGGGCCCCAAGGAGGCTGCCTTCACCCAGTGCAGCTCATCTAAAGGACAGGAACAGGCGGAGCTGCTCTGATGGAGGTGGAGGTGGAGGTGCGCGGATGCCGACTTCTCCCTGAGCCAGAGCAGAGCTTTGGGTTGGCCTCAAGTAGAAGAGCCATCCCCACTGCAGGCCTCCATTGTGGTCAGGCACCTTCCCCCCAGGCTGGGTGGGGTCAGGGCTGGGACAGGTTGGGCAGGCCTGAGGCAGGGGTGGGGAGGGGTAAGGAAGGTGGGGGCATGGCTGGGAAGACAGGGGTGATTTCTCCCCAGACACACACGCATATGCACACATGAACACACACACACACCTGCTGAGACCTTCCAGGCGACAGGGGTCTGGCTGAGCCTGGGGTCTTTGTGGCCTCACCTGCAGCCACCAAGGCAGAGACTGGCCTTAAGGATCAAGACAGGTTTCTCTCAGAGAAGTGGGGGTCATGGAGCCAGAAAGAGGGATTTATGCCCTCAGGTCCTGGGAACCCCAGAGACAGTGGCAGTGGAAAGAGAAAGGGACAGATGGAGCTTGTGGCCAGGAGGAACCTGTGTCTGCGATCATGCCCACAGGAGTGGCTGTGTCCAAACTGCCCTCAGGGCCCTCAAGCAGCCCCTCTCCGTGGGGAGCTCTTCTCTGGGGGCCCTTTGGTCCACTCCTGCCAGCCGCCACCAGGCAGACCACCCGTCAGTACTTCAAGAGGGAAAGGGGTCTCAGGGCCTCCACCATTCCCTGCTAGAAGACCCCCCCCCCGCCATCCCTGTCCTCCTCCTTGGCCTTCCACCTTCACCCCTGCCCCAGGAGCACAAGAAAGGGTGGCGCTGCCAGTCCTTTCCAGGGTAGTGGGTGCTTTTTGGCTCCACATCTGTGGGTTCAGAGGGGCCCTGGGACTCTTTCCTAAACCTAGAAGGGGAACTTTGGAGTCGCTGGAGACCAAGGAGTGTCTGGCAGCCTGAGGTTGGTCCTACCCAGCGTCCACACACCCAGTGCGCCGTGGGGAGAGGCTCGCTAGACAGTGACCACTGCTGTTTCGAGGCACCGGAGACTCAGGGCCATTCTGTGTTGAGTTCACACTGCACATGAGGGCTGAGTCAGGTCCCAAATCCAGGTCCCAAGGGTTCTTGGGCCCCCTCTGGAAGCGGAGGGAGGTAGTAGAGTTTCACTGGAGCCAGCATGGACAACGCCCACCCTGGCCCACAGCCAGGACAGCCTGTCACTGCAGATAGACCCCCAGGCCTTTGGGAGAGACCCAGCCCTAAGACGTAAGCGGGGCACTGAGGGAGCCTCTTCTCTTTTGTAGCTATGAGGAGTGTGTGGGGCCAGGGGCCACTCAGCTATATGTCCCCACGGACGCACCGCCACCCTACTCGCTGACCGACTCCTGCCCCACGCTGGATGGCGCCTTCGACTCAGGCAGCGGCCACAGCCCCGACCGACACCAGCAGGAGCAGAGGAGCCCAGGCCAGAGTGGCCTCCGCACGGTCTCCATGGACACCCTGCCCCCCTATGAGGCTGTGTGTGGGGCTGGCCCCCCATCAGGCCTGCTGCCACTGCCAGGCCCAGGACCAGGGCCAAGGGGCTCACGGAGCTCACCCACCCCAACCCGGGCCCCAGCTTCCGGCCCAGAGAGGATCATGTGAGGGACCCAGCCAGCAGAGTCCTGCCAGTCACTATGGGCTGAACCACATTCTTTAGGCACACAAAGGCGTGCACACACACATACAGAGAGATGCACATGTGACTCATACACACACATAGACCAAACCTGTATACACACAGACATCTACACTGACATACCCCATGCACACACACAGATCTAGACATGCCCCACATGTGTAGACACGTGCACGCACACAGGCCCGCCACAAACACAAAACCCACCTGCAAAGGTTTCATGGAACATGGAGCTCTCTTGACCTCCCCTCCCTCCTCCCAGCCTGTGAGTTGTGCCTCTGTAGACAGCGCTGTGGGGAGAGAGGTGACGTAAGAAGTGGGACTTTCTCTTCCCTCTCCGGGCCCGTTTGCCCCTACCCCTCCCAGCAAGCTGTGCCCAAATTCTGATTCTGCCTCTGGAAACTGCTGGACCATCCAAGGTCAGCTGCCTGTCCTGATCCCTGCCCAGGGCCAGCTCATCCTCCTGGGAAGTGGGACAGGCCCCAGTGAGGTTCCGCTGTGCGCTGTGCCTATCTCTCGATTCCAGGGCAGAAGAGCCACCACATCACCACCCTGCCACTTACAAGGTGGGGGACCTGGGTCTGGGTGCTCAGGCGCAACCTGGAGGCCCTCACAGCCCACTAGGCCCCTCCTGACCCTGGTACCCTCAGTCAGGTGGTGCTAGTGGAGCTATCTCTGAAGCTGCAGGCCCCAGGTAGGTGGGCAGGGCCCTCCGTGCGTGTGCAGCAGCAGTTCCCGCATCAGTCCGGCCACTGCCCAGGACTGAGGGTCTTTAAGGAAGATGAGGCCATTGCCCTTCTCCAGGTGGCTTCACCGCAGTGCTGCCTGGGCACCTCTCTGAAGCAGAGAAGTGGCCCCTTGCTCAGTCCCTGTCCGGCCGACCACTGTGGCCTGCACGCAAATGGGTCGGAGCCAGACCCCCGAGCTGGTGCTGTCCTCCTAGATGGCCGCTCATAGCTGGGGATGGTGAGTGGATGTGTTCTGGCCTTGCCCACATGGATGTCTGCAGAGACAACATGAAGGGGATATGCTCATACCACCTTGCCACCACAAGCGGACCAGTAGGCTACTCAGCCTTGCTGCCACAGAAGGGAATTTGTAGGGTCAGCCTGGCTGTAGAAAGGCTGGCTCAGATCTTGGCCGAGAAACCCCAGAGATTTCCATCAAAGATCACGCAGGTCATGGAGGTGATTCCCGAAGACCCAGCCCACCGAGGGTGGCAGCCACACGTCTTTGAGGAGTGTCCCCGCCAGCGTCGCCAGCGGCCATCACCCTGCCTCCCTCCCACCTCTCGTCCCCCATCGTTAAACAACAGCACCCTACCCAGCCTCCCCACATTTCCATTCCTCCAATGAAGGGCTAAGACGATTTAATAATCTCTTTCTCAAGCAGAGGGATGGCAAGGATGGCAATCTTGAATTTTATTTTCTGTAGAGAGCGCATTTCTTCTGGAATGGAGCTGAAAGGAATCCACCCAGATGTTCTCTAGCATCCTGCGTGCAGCCTCCCTGGAGCCCCAGACTCCAACTGGGAGAGGGGCTTGTTTACAAGCTGTTCTGACCACCTTAGCAGTGTACTGTTTTCTAGGCAAAAAATATCTGTCTGTTGTACTGTATAGCCTTTAAAACGCACTCCAGGAATGAGACTCTTTTAAGAAACACATCCTGCTTCTGCAACTCTAGAGAGTGCTGAGGGGAAAAAAAGGATAAAAATTCCTACCTACTCATCAGTGTTTGAAGGATGGAGCTGAATAGCTTTTCTTGTTCCTGGACCAGGCAAGCAACAATGTATCTTTTCTGTGTTCAAAATAAATATATCATATCAATAAAATGTAGCAAGAAGTAACACTTTGAGAGAGTGCCTAAGGGTTTTTTTGTTTTATTTTGTTTTTTGTTTTTTCTTCAGACAGGGACTCACACCACTCACTCGCCTAGGCTGGAGTGCAATGGCACAAACATAGCTCACTGTAGCCTTGAACTCCTGGGTTCAAGTGATCCTCCCACCTCAGCCTCCCAAGCAGCTGGGACTACAGGCATGCACCACAACACCCAGCTAATTTTTGATTTTTAACTTTTGTGAAGACGGTCTCACTCTGTTGCCCAGGCTAGTCTCAGAACTCCTGGTCTCAAGTGATCCTCTCACCTCAGCCTCCTGAATAGGGTTTATACCTTTGGAAACTTGTAAGGAAAGGAAACGCTAAATCACAACAAAAAGACACCTCCGGCTAACAATCCCTATACATTACCTCTCAAGATTAAGCATCACTGAAGCCTTGTTATTTCCCAGTTGATGTGGGTATCTGGATAGTCAGTGCCTTACAGGAGTTACCTTTTTTTCCTTTAACCTCACTGCAGGTTGGCATCATTTCTCTGAGACACGGCTGGTGTAACGTCATGAGGATGGGCCATCAGCTTCAGGACCTGACTAGGAACTTGAGAGACTGCATGTTTTACTCTAACAAACAGTGTCTGCTTGTAGCACCCTGACGGTTTGTACTAGCAGGAAAGAAAGGAAAATGGCAATGAGACTGAAATGAGCTGCCGTCTCACTCTCGGCAGGAATTCTCTTCTTCATTTCCATGCCCTCCACAAGACCATGGCTTTGGTTATTGATCTCTTGGCAGACAGAGCCTGGTCCCCTTCCTCTGTCATATTTCCCTCCCATCAGAACCGAAATAGAACCCGCTAACTAGTCCTAGACCCCCAAGTGCCTTGAAAGTGGTGTGCAATGCAGAACTCAAATGGCCCATTAACATAGTCCTAGATCCCCCGAAAGCAGGGTGCAATCCCGAAGGAGGGTGCAGCGGGGGAAAAGACTGTGAGATAGGTTTGTCCTTCTGGTTCTTCAGCCCACGTCCCTGCTGGACAGGCCAAAGCTGGCTCTTCCGTGCCCACCACCCCCACTCTGAGCCCAGACTGCCACCTGCTGGCTCCCTGCTGCCACTGTTCAAAGTGAACAAGTCAGACCTTGAAAAATGAGGAAGCCCCCTTCTCTCACCTTGAAACACGCTACCCACTGACACTCATAATTGCAGACAAAACCCGTTATTTTGATCCTGGGCTTTTCTTCCACCTTGAGATGTTCCATAAGGTTTTACACATTCAAGTATTCCATTTTCAGAGCTAACCCCTGCCCCACCAGCATCTCTCTCTGGACAGAGCCTGACACTTCTGTCCCCATCTCTGTATGCAAAATAATCACTCCTCTGTTCTGAACACCACTAGGCATGGCCCTGGTGCCACCTCCGTGCTCTGGGGCTCCACCTCCTGGGAATGAATGAGAAACTTCCACAGTGATGGTGTCCAGCCACGTGCTGCCCCCAATCTGAACCATCCCATACCAACACCCTGCTCCCACCGAAAAGACTCAGGACCCCACAGGCCTTTGGGACTGTCATGCTCTTGGCTTTTCCTGCTCCTTTATCCATGTCATGCCCTGTGCTGTGGTATGTCGCATATGGCACCACATTCGAGGTCCTTTGCACATTCCTAAGGAGATGCCTCCTGTCTGTGCCAGGGGCCAAGGAGAGCACCCTGGGTACCTGAGCTCATCAGAGGCCCAAGGAGATGGAAGGAGAAGCTGCATCACAGGATGGTGGGGACAGGGGTGTCAGGGCCAGACCCTGGGATGAGGATGTGGGTGCAAGGGTTTGGTTAGGGAAGTGATCCCAGGAGTGCCAGATGGAGTAAGACAGGAAACAAGGAAGGCAAGGAAGCCAGTAAGGGGTTCGCCAAGCGGGTCACCACTGCAGGCCACTGAGCTCAGTCCCACTGGTGACTCTGAGAGACAGAGCAGAACGCATCCTTGAAGTGAGCCTGCCTTAAGGTGGGGGAGATGGGTCGTTTGTACCCTGACACTCAGCAGACATTTTTGGAGGCTGCCCTTTGGAGAATGTTCATTCCTGCCCTTTGTGGAGGCCAAACATGCACACAGGTGGGTACATTCGGGCATGGCACATGCACATATACATGCCCTTAGTCGTTCCTTACTGGGATCCCAACAGAGGGCATCCTCCTCCAACCAGGGCCTTCTCTATGCAGTGGCAGGCGTCACTAACCCAGGTACAGCCCCTCAGGCTTCCCATCTGTGAAATGGGAAATATTAAATAGGTGAAGGTCCCTTCAGGTCACACAGCAGGTGCTTAATGAATGTTAGTACCTGCCTTTGCTCTCCCTGAAGCTGAGCATATAACCACACCACTTTCAGTCCTTAAGACCAAGGAGGGGCCACAGGCTAGAAGGATTTAAAAGCTTTGACTCCATCTCCATCCTAGTCAGAGAGAGCCATCCACTAAGACAGCCCCTACACAGGCTTTCTGAGACACAAATCAGGAAGCAGCATGCACTGGGAAACCCAGGGCACGCTACTTAATCACCCACTCCAACTATCCATCCAACTATCCATCCATCCCTGCCTCCCACCCTCCCTCCCTCCCTTTATCCATCCATCTATCCTTCCTTCCATCCAGCCATCCATCCGTCCAACCACCCCACCTCCCACCCTCCTTCCCTCCCTTGATCCTTCCTTCCTTCTATCCAGCCCCTCATCCATCCAACCATCCATCCATCTACCCACCCACCCTTCCTAATCACTTAGCAAAGCATCTGACAGCCCACCGCCAAGCTGGAGAGCTGTCAGGGTGTGCAGTATTACAGGGCAAGCAAGGGAGCAACACCCCAGCCACAAACCTCCATCAGGAACATCAAAAACAAGTGGGGCCAGGGGCGGTGGCTTATACCCATAATCCCAACATTTTGGGAGGCCAAGGTGGGAGGATCACTTAAGCCCAGGAGTTTGAGACCAGCCTAGACAACATAGCGAGACCCTGTCTCTATAAAAAAATTTTTTTAAATTAGTCAGTCATGTAGTCCCAGCTACTCAGGAGGCTGAGATGGGAGGATTGCTTGAGAGATTAAAGAGCTCACATCAGCTTAATTTTCTGTACAAAGATTTTAATTCATGTATTCATGAATTAAAGAGCTCAAGGCTGCAGTGAGCCATGGTCACACCACTTCACTCCAGCCTGGGTGACAGAGTGAACCCTGTCTCTTAAAATAAAAATAAATAAGTGGAAAAAAAAAAAAAGGCAGACCTGGAGGCAGAGCAGGTCAGCAATCTCAGGAGAAGGATGAGGCAAGAGGCTGCATCAGCTTGGAAGCACGATGGCCACTGCAAGGCATATCCCCAGGACACCTGACCTGCAGCAAAGGAGCCTGGAAGAGCAACTTAGGCCAAGGATTCCAGGGGCAGGCTAATTATTTTCATTCTTTTCTGACCATTAACATAATAAGCATGCTTATCCCCAAACCAAAACAGAGCTTTTGCTCTCTCCACTAAGCCTGCTCCTCCTGCATTCCCCATCTGGGTAAATGAGTCCACCATCTACTCACTCAAATCCAATGCAGATGTCATCCTTGACCTCTCTCCTCTCTCTCTTGCTCTCTCTCTCTCTCTGTCTCTCACCCTTGCCCTTGCCCTCTCTCCCCTCTGCACGACATCCTTCATCCAATTCCTAGCTCCTTTGATAACAGTCTGAATCTGACCCCTTCCCACCTCCTTCCACAGTAACCAAATTCACCATCGTCTCTCACTCACATCCCTGGAGGCTGCCAGCCTTCTGCAGCCTGTGCTCCACCCGAATGCAGAATGCCAGAGGATTCTGTTAAAACCTATATTAGGGCTGTGCATGGTGGCTCATGCCTGTAATCCCAGCACTCTGGGAAGCAGAGGTGGGAGGACTGCTTGAGTCCAGGGGTTTGAGACCAGCCTGGACAACATAGAAAGACCATGTTTTTATAGATACCTCTATGTATATATTTAAAAAAAAAAAAAAAAAACTAAAATGTAAAAAAACAAAATCCAAAAAAACCTACATTTGATCATGACCCTCATCTCATCTGTTCAGTTCCCTCCAGGGGTGCCTGAGGCCATATCAAATCCCAGGCTCATCCCCTCACTTCCCCTCTGAACTCATCTTGGGTCCCTTCCCTATTGTCCACTGTAGCCAAAATCACCCTGGCTTCTGCTAGGTTCTGGAACATGCTGAGCCTGGCTCTGTTCCCAGCCTCTGCACAAACTGTTCCCTCTGCTCTGTCCCCCTACCCCACCCTGCCATCTTCTCTTTCTTGTTATTCACATTTCCCCTTAAATGTCACCTTCTCAGAGAGGCCCCCCCTCTGACCAACCATCTCTCTATCACATCAGCTTAATTTTCTGCACAAAGATTTTAATTCATGCATTCATTTTCCATTTACCCCCATTAGAAGATAAGCTCCATGAGAGATCAACTTCATCTTGTCTCATTCACCGCTGTTTCCAAGCATCCATCATATTAAAGCATCAAATGAGTAGAAAACTTAGAAAGAAAAGATATGAAAACAAAAGCAAACATTACCATCATTTCCACCATTCAGAGATACCCAACGTTACTATGTTTGTGCAATTCCTCTGGTCTTTTTTCCATATACACATATATTTAAAAATTGAGACTGTAATATTTACAGTATTGTGCTCTGCCTTTATTTCCCATGAAGGGCGTTAACTAATTTTAGACCAAGAGAAAGTTGCAAAATAGTACAAAGAACTCCTTTCCACCCCTCACCCTGCTTCTCCTGAAGTTGACATCTTATGTAACCATAGTATAATGATCAAGAACAGGAAATTAATACTGATACAATGTTATTAACTATACTACAAACCTTATTTAAGTTTCCCCAATGTTTCATTAATTTCCTCTCTCTATTCCAGGAGCATATACAGGATCCCACATTGCACTGAAGTTGACATCTTTTGTAACCATAATATAATGATCAAGAACAGGAAATTAATATTGATACAATGTTATTAACTATACTACTAACATTGTTTAAGTTTCCCAGGGTTCTGTTAATATCCTTTCTCTATTCCAGGAGCCTATATAGGATCCCACATTGCATTTGTATATTCTCCTTTGTCTCCTCCAGTCTGTAATAGTTATTCAGTTTTTGCCTCGTCTAACATGACCTTGATACTTTTAAAGAGTTTTTAAAAATCAGTTATTTTGTTGAATGTCCCTTCATTTGAGTTTGTCTGGTGCGTTCTTATTACTGGAGTCAAGTATGCATTTCTGGCAAGAATACCACACCAAAAAAAAAAAAAAAAAAAAAAAGATGCTGCCAGGCACGATGGCTCACACTGTAATCCCAGCACTTTCAGAGGCCAAGGCAGGCAGATCACTTGAGCTCAGGAGTTCGAGACAAGCCTGGGCAATGTGACAAAAGCCCTACTCTACAAAAAATACAAAAATTAGTCAGGCCTGGTGGCACACACCTGTAGTCCCAGCTCCCCAGGAAGCTGAGAAAGATCACCTGAGCCCAGGAAGTCAAGGCTACAGTAAGCTGTGATTGCGCTACTGTATTCTAGTCTGGGTGACAGAGTGAAACCTAGTCTCAAAAGAAAAAAAAATATGATGCTGTGTCCTTTTCAGAGCATCTTCTTTTAAGACTTCATGATGTCACTATGTCTTATTACCTTGATCACTTATTAAGTTGGTGTGTATAGGGTTTTCATCTCCACTGTTAAATTACTTTCTTTCCCTTTTTACTTGATAAATATATTGGGGGGAATACTTAGAAAGTATGCAAATCTTGTTTCTCCTCAAACTTCTGTCCACTAATTTTTGTACTGACAGGTAAATCTTGTTTGTGATATTTTTAACTGTGGTGTTTGTGTAATGGCAAATCTGTTTCCCTCTTGCCTTTTATATGTATTAACTGGATTCTTTATAAGGAAGCACTCCCTTTCTTCTCAATTTACCTATTTCTTCAATTATTTATATCAGCATGGATTCATGGATATTTATTTTAGTCTATGTGTTAGAATCCAATACTATCATAATTTATTTTGTTCCTCAAACTGTTCTAGCTTTGGCCATTAGGAACTTCAGGCAAGCTCCTAAATTCCCTTGACATGGTTCCATTGCCCCCCCCGATCCCCCACACTTTCTTTCTAGCAACACAAGATATTCCAGGCTCGTCTTGTCATTCCCCTGTGGCATCTCTGGAATCAACCACATCTCCTAGGAGCCCTGGTTCTTTTTACAGGAGAATGGTGTTTAGAGACCAAGATCTGGGTAGCAGGTGTGCTCACTGTTACTGGGTGTTATCGCTTCTAGATCCACTCAAGACAGAGCTAGGAAACATAGGTATGTGTACTAACCACATATAAACACACAGATACATCTATATTTCCGTATTTGTCTATATATAGTTTTATTTATTATTTGTTTAGAGACAGGGTCTTGCTTTGTTGCCCAGGCTGGAGTGCAGTGGTGCAATCACAGCTCTCTGCAGCCTTGAACCCCTGGCTCAATCTATCCTCTCACCTCAGCCTCCTAAGTACAGGAGCACACCATCACACTTGGCTAATTTTTGTAATTTTTGTAGAGATGGAGTTTTGCCACATTGCCCAGGCTGATCTCTAACTCCTGGGCTCAAGCAATTCACCCACCTTGGCCTCCTGAAGTGCTGGGATTACAAGTGTGAGCCACCACAGCCTAACATTTTAAAATCATGAATTTATACTGACACCTCCTATTCTAATCCAGCACCACAGGGTTTATTCTAGGCCCCTCTCTATCATTTGTAACCTCTTTCACTAACAGTAAGAAATCTAGCCCCTATAGTCTACAATCTATTTACTTGTTTGTTCAATTTTAGTATACAGTTTCAAAATCACTAACCTATACTCCTGTGAGAAACACTTTTTTTTTTTTTTTTTGCCCACTGCAACCTCTGCCTCCTGGGTTCAAGCAATTCTCATGTCTCAGCCTCTTGACATAGCTGGGATTACAGGCGTGTGCCACCATGCCCAGCTAATTTTTGTACTTTTAGTAGAGACAGGGTTTCACCATGTTAGCCAGGCTGGTCTCTAACTCCTGACTTCAGGTGATCCACCCACCCTAGCCTCCCAAAGTTTTGAGATTACAGGTGTGAGCCACTGCACTTGGCAGAGACACTTTTAATAACTATATTACAACTTTTATAAACAAGACATTTTTGCCTTTACTCTTGCCAAATCCAGTAAAGATACTATTTTCCAGTTACATGCTAGTTCTGTTCTTTCCTGCCTCCATCAGTATGGTTATGTTACTCACCTGTGGTATGATGGGGTTCATCTGTAATTTTTCATATTCTGTTTTCTGTTCTCCCTACATCGCAGTTGCTCGTTTATTTTGGTAGAATGTGAAGGGTGTGTGAAACATTGCTATGGTTCTAACAGTCACAGTTATAGAAAAAGATATTTCAGGCTCGGTGTGGTAGTTCACTAATCCCAGCATCTTGGGAAGCCAAGACAGGAAGATCACTTGAGGTCAGGGGGTTGAGACCAGCCAGGCCAACATGAGGAAGCCCGTCTCTAAAGTACAAAAATTAGCCAGAGTTGGTGGTGCACACCTGTAGTCCCAGCTACTCAAGAGGCTGAGGCATGAGAATCACTTGAGCCTGGGAGGTGGAGGTTGCAGTGAGCCAAGATCACACCACTGCACTCTAGACTGGATGACAGAGCGAGACTGTCTTGAAAAAATAAAAAGGTATTTCAGAGAAGTGTCATTCCCTTCTCTTCCCTGTACCCCAGTCCCATTTTTCCCTACTTTCCAGTCTTTTCCCACCAATGTATTTTGTCTCCAGGTGTCCTTCCTGTATTTCCTTTGCATTTGTGTATTTTCTTCTATCTTTTCTTTTTTTTTTAATTTCCTGTTTGAGAAAGTTTCATTCTTGTTGCCCAGGCTGGAGTGCAATGGTGCGGTCTCAGCTCACTGCAACCTCCACCTCCTGGGTTCAAGTGATTCTCTTGCCTCAACCTCCCAAGTAGCTGGAATTACAGGTGCCCACCATGCCCAGCTGATTTTTTTTATATTTTTAGTAGAGATGGGGTTTTGCCATGTTGGTCAGGCTGGTCTCGAACTCTTGACTTCAGGTGATCTGCCTGCCTCCCAAAGTGCCGGGATTACAGGCGTGAGCCTCCACACCCAGCCTCTCTTCTTTCCGACATAAAGGGTAGCATACTATAGATACTCATTTGCTTTTTTCACATAATTTTATATCCTAGAAATTATTTCATATCTATTCAGAGAGATCTTCCTCATTCTTCTATACAGCTGCATAGCAGTCTATCATGTGAATGGAAAACAGTTTATTTAACCACTCTCTTGTGTATGCATCTTTAGATTGTTTCCAATATTTTGTAATGATTAACAATCTCCTAGGACACCTGTGTTCCACAGAGCCAAGTCTGATAAATAACATTCTTGAAAAAAAAAAAAGAAACTTAGAAATTCAAGACAGCTTCTGTGGACAGGGGTAAATACTAATACCGATTCTGGATTCCATGAGATAGGCTTTCCCTTAGCTTCCTTAATGATAGCTTTTGCCAAGTTCACCGTCTTATGTAAACTAGAGGAACATGAAATTCACTCTAGCCTTAGGGAAGCTGAGGGGATGGGATTATTAGAAAAAGGAAGTGTGTGCCAGGAGCTAAAACCATTGGTCTAGGAAGCACTTCGGTGAGTAATCTTGGCCAAGCCCAGAGCAGACAGGGATGTATTATTGCTATTCCATTCTAAACAATGGATGACTGACATTTGTAAGAGCTTGGCATTATTTTAATAACTAACTCTTCAGGGTGGAGAAGCCAAGGAGATGGGTGTTCCTCATTCCACACACATGTGAACATTTGAGGGAGCTCCCCACCCCAGGGCTCTAGGAAAACAGAAGTGATTCAGATTCCATAGCACCCTGAGGGTAGACAGATTTCAAGACCACCTTTTACCTGCTCTGAGGTTTAAATGGCACCACCGTCCCCCAGGTCTAATGGTGCAAGTCTGCAGGAAGATTGTTTTGACTGATACATTCCCCAGGCAGGGGGACACTTTCATCTAGGTGAAGGGCTCCTACAGAAATGAAAGGGGCAGAAAGAGCAAGTAAAGGCAAAAACAAGCTGGGTAACATGTTTCCAGAGGTCTACATTCACTCGTTTGTAAATTCAGTCGCTCATGTCATCCAAGCAAGGATGAGGTGGTTTCAGTCTTCACAGGGTTAGGCCTAGCAAGGGACATTACAGTGTGGAATGGGGATTGTGAGGGTGAGGGTGGGGTGATGTGGGGGCAGAGGGGAGAGGGAGGTGAGGCCCAGAGGACCCTGCAGTGCTGATGCCAGGTCATGTGACTCAGTCTGTGGGTATGCACTGCCCTCTTGCCTTTCCCCCACCTCCCAGGGCCTCTAGCAAAGCCCTGTAGGAACCTGCCAGCTTATCCTAGTTATGCCTTGGAAAGGGACATTATTCGCATCTGGATTAAAGTATGAATGGTGAGCAGTGGGCTCTGATGCCAACCATGGCCAGAGTAGGAACTCCAGCCTCCTCCTGGACAGTCAAGTCCCGCAGAAAGGAAGCCAGGAGCCAGGAGGTAGAACCAGAAGAGAAAGGTGGAAAGAGCCTGGGACCCTGATGGCCACCAAGCCACCACAAAGCCCTGGACCACTCCCCGCCGCCCTACACACTTCCTTTATGTGAAAGAGAAATAGATTTCTAACTAGTTTCCAAAAAAAAAAAAAAAAAACAGGTACATAAGATATTTTTAAATATTTATAATCATATATTTACATGTACAATCAAAAAGCTTAAAACTGGAATAAATGCTAACTGAAAGAAAATGTATATGATGTGCAACATTTTTAAAAAGTCAACAAGAGGCAGAGCAGCTGAGCAGCTCTGGGGTGTACTGACTTCACATCCCCATGGAACTCCAGTCTCACAGCAGGGATGAGGTGGGGCCGACACATCTGGAACATCACTGCCCTGGGTGCCCCCTCTGGGCACCTGGTCCACAGTAGTATCTATGACTTCTCTGTGACCCCTGCCCCAATCAGCTCTGCCTGCCGCAGGGAACAGCAGTCCTAGCTGTTTCAGGTGTGGTTTCTAGGCTGGGAAGCTTTTGTGACCTGCCCTGGCCACTGCTTATGCACCCAGCCTCCAAGGTGGAGGGCAGGGAAGACAGAAGGCTCTTCTTGGACCCTTACATTCCATGTTAGGAAACATGGGGTTTGAAAAATAAAAACTTGTTACTCTACTGGCAAAAGGATGCTGGCAGGAGCTAAAACCACTGGCCTAGGAAGCACTTCAAAATCAACAACAGGGCTTAGGTGAAGGAAGGAGCTGCTGCGTGTCACAGAGCAAGAGAAAAATCACGGTGCATGTTCTCAGGACGTCTTGAGATTATGCCTTGGGCAAAAACAGAAACAGAGACAGAGAGAAATCACATTTCCCCCAAAATGGATGCTCAAAATGAGCCAAGGGAAAATATTGGACTGTTCATGTACAAATTCTCAAAGATGGACCCCACATGTCAAGATTCCCGGTAGCAAAGGTTCTCTACCTTCCCCAGTTTTCTAGCTACAGGTGCTGCTGGACGCAGCTCCTACCTGGCTGCTGCCTCTCATCCTGCCAGTGGCACAAGAACTGGTCCAAACAGGAAGGACCAGGAGTTGGAGGCCTTGACCTCCTAACTCTCTGGGACTGGCCCAGCAGGTGCACCCGGAACCTCTGTAGAGTCAGAGCATCGAATGCACAGGTGCCCACACTCACAAGGGCCAGAGAGTGGCCTTGCTACCTCTGCGGCTACTCTGAGAGGCCATGGCCTGTTTCTCCAGAGTCGAGCCTTAGTCCTTCCCGGGGTTTGCAGCCAGTCTTCTTGAAGCTCTCTCTGTCCACCTGAGTCAGGACCAGCAACGCTTCCAGAGCCTTTACTTGCAAATCCCACTTTCCAGACTGTCCCCAAAGAGAACGTTCTTTCTTTCTCTTGTTTTCTGCTTGATCCAAGGATCGGCTGTGCCTTCAATGCAGTTCCAGCTGAGTGAAGCTAAGGTATTTTCTGAACCAACAAAGATGATTTCAGGCTCTATGGCTCGAGGCATTCCTCTGGATGAAACAACATTTCAAAAAGACTTAAGTCCACTTGTGTCTCTCCTTGGGCCACAGACTCTCAGTAACTCCAAGAGCAAAGCTCCTTATACAAGGACACAAGACAGGAAGGGAGCCTTGGAAGCCAGGGCTGGCTGCCCCTTGCCCCAGCTTAGCTCTGGGCCACCCAGCCAGGCACCAAAAGTGACTTCCCTGACATGGAGATGACAGCAGTTCAAGCAGGACCTTCATCACCAAGGAGACCCAGCACCATTCAGGAGCCAGCATGTGAATCTAATAAGGTCCTCAAAGTCCACATGAAGACATGGTAGACAGGGCTGCAGCAGCCTGGGCAGGGAAACCACTGAACACTGGGCTCCAGCCAAATGCAGCACAATTCTGTGGAAGTCTAGAAATGCTGACTGTCCTTGGGAACTGCTCAATATCGAGAAAATGATACCAGCTCCATACACTGCTACCTCTCCCAGGAAACATAAGAGAGCCTCCACCGGAAGAGGCAGCGTGGCAAGGACCGCTCTCAGGAGGAGGCAGCCCAGGGCGAGGGAAAGTTGTAGAGTTGGCCGAAAGTCTGAATGATGCCAGCTCCACTGCACACTGGCTGTGTGACCCCTGGGGAGCCCCTCAACCTTTCTGAGCTAGGATATAAGGCTGAGACAACGGGCACACAGCTCAAGCGTGAGGTCAGGCACACAGCAGGTGCTCTCCCTAAGGGCTTCATGGCTGACTCAGCAGTGCGAAGCCACTGGGAGGGGGTGGAATGTGAGGCTGCAGGCTCGGCAAACCCATTGGTCCCATCTGTCATTTACCCACACGGGCCAGAGACTCATGACAAAGACACTTGCAAAGGAGACAAGACCATTAGGAAAATCAAGCTGGCCAGACACAAAGCCCTCCTGAGAGCAAGTTTTTCCAGATCGCTTCTAATAGCTAATTTGGCAGCTGTGGGCATTTTTCAGACATGATCCATAGACCTTTCACGTCCTATGGGCCATGCTTCCGATTCTCCGGAGTTAATATTCGATCCCGATTTTGTTCAAAGAGTTCTAACATCTTCTCCATGTGGTGGTCAGCCTCAATCACCTGGAAATTAGACACAGGGGTCAGGGGGCTACACTGAGCTCAGCAGCATCCTCCCTTCACAGCTAGAGAAAGAGAGATGGAAGCAGGCAGTAGGAGGCATGGAGGGGCAGAGAAGGTTGCAGGCAGATAAAAAAGGAAGGTTAGAGCCAAACAGCTCTCAGCTCTAGGGCAATCTACATTTCCAATGAGGTTTTCACTTCTTAAGAATGTACTACAAGGGCCAATATGGTGGCTCATGTCTATTATCCAAGCATTTTGGGAGGCTGAGACCTGAAGATCATAAGATCCGAGGAGTTTGAGACCAGCCTGGGCAACACAGTGAGACCCTGTAAGTTCATGAATGATTTTTTTCCCTCATCACTTTCTACCCTCCTTTTGTTATATAATAAGGGAGAAAAATAAACTGTACTTATTTAAAAATCTACTACAGTAGGCCGGGTGCAGTGGCTCACACCAGTAATCCCAGCACTTTGGGAGGCCGAGGCAGGCAGATCACTTGAAGCCATGAGTTTGAGACCAGCCTTGCCAACATGACTAAACCTCGTCTCTACGAAAAACATAAAAAATTAGCCAGGCATGGTGGTGTGCAAGTGCAGTCCCAGCTACTTAGGAGGCTGAGGCAAGAGAATCGCTTGAACCCAGCGGGCAGAGGTTGCAGTGAACCGAGATCATGCCACTGCACTCCAGCCTGGGCAACAGAGCAAGACTCTGTCTCAAAAACAAACAAACAAAAAACTACTACAGTAATACCTCACCTTCTGGCAACCTCACTGCCTGCAAGAGCCTTAAGCAGAAGTATATGAGCCCAAACGATGTTCCTATGGCCACGCACCAAAGCTCACGTGTAGCCCTGCATCATAGCCCATCCCATGTTGTATATGTAACCATCTTAGGTTCCCCCCAATCAAAGCTTGGAGGGACCCCAGACTCCACATTTCTTGGGAGCATCTGGATCACTGTACGTATGTCTGAGTAAAGAAATCTGAAAAAAAAAAACAATCTGGAAACAGCAAACTGGAAAACAAGGAGATGGGGAAGTAAGGAAATACTGATGGGCAGACACATCAGTATCAGTCAGAGATGACACGTGGCAGCAAGAGAATGGCGGGTTACTGTAAAAAGCAAACACAGGAATGCAGAGACATTAGTAGGCAGGGCAGACAGTTCCACACACCACAGCACTTCCTAAGGGTATCACTGTGTGACCGCCCAAACCAGACACTGACATTCCTTCTGATTACCTGCATCACCAAACAAAGGTGAAATGAGGCTCTGTGTCATCCACAGAAGAAGGAAGGTCACATTAGAGGAACCATCATCCCAAATGGTGAAAACTGAAACCCGGATCTAGAGTCTTCGCTGAAGATGCTGCATCAGTGACAACTGCCAGGTGTGACGGCACTGGTACAGATCGCCTTCCCTCAGGTCTGGCCAACTCACTCTGAGACTCAGCCCAGAAATAGAGACTGGGAGAGAGAGGACCAGCCTTCCCACCTTCCTCCTTTGAAGGTGTCAAACTCTAGAGGACTGTGCCCTCCCCCATCTGCAAGGTGGCGGACATTCCCCAGGTCACTCCTCTTTCTAGAACAGTCTCGTACTCTGTAAGGGAGACTTACCAGAACAGGGGCTGCCACGGGGAAAAGGCTGCCTTTGATGAGCCACTCCTCATGGAGATGGTGAATTGCTTCCAGGTATTCCTGCCAGGGAAACACACAAGCAGTCTGGCAGGAGCAGGTGGAGCAGACCCCGCCCACCAAGGGTCTCAAGCAGAGAGAGAGGGCAAAGGTTTCAATGACCATGGGCGGTGACTCGGACAAAGGAACCCTGCAAGGGCAAACCTGGCTCACGTGGACAGCGGCAGCCACAGCTGCACACGCGCCAGCCAGGACGAGCAGAACAACAGCAGAAGTGTCATCAGTCACCCTGCTCTGCTCCACTGGGGGTTCATGGGCACAAACACTGGCCCTTTCCATGGCACCTGAATCAAAGCCAAGGCAAAAGGCAGGACCCACACCTGGCTTCTCCCATTTACTGCCACTTCGGCAGCAGCAGAGCCTCAGTTCCTTCAGGCAGGGGTTCAGCCCTGGGCAACCTCTAAACCCTCCTCTCTGTCTTGCCACCAAGAGGACTGTGACCCTCACCCCTTGCCCTTCTACCCACTCAACAACTTGTAACCTATAGACCCTCGAAACCATAAAGACCGCCAACTGCAGAAAGCGTGATGCGGCAGATCCCAAGGGAAAAGGGGCACAGGTTCTTCCGAGCCATGGGGCCTGCACGCCAGGCAGAGCAGAAGCTCACACTCTCCCAAGCACAGAGCAGGGCGGCTCCTCACACAGATTCCACTCCCCATCCTAGAGACTCGTGTCAACTCGGCAGCTGCCTTTTCATCCACTGCCAAGCTCTCCCTTGGCAACAGGAGCTAGATGTGTCCCATGGACTCCGTCAAACCCTTAAGACAACGGCTTGGATCATGCCTTGGAGGGACCCCAGACTCTGCATTTTTGGGGAGCATCTGGGTCACCACACAGAGCTGCTGTGCCCATCACAGCAGGGTCCAGCCTGGCCGCATTCCGTCGCACTCCATCCTCCTAGCACTCTTGCCTCCAGGATTTCGAAGGAGCTGCCCAGAGTGAGGCCTGGGCCTTCATGGCAGGAATTGCATCGTGCTGGCACCAGGGAAAAACAAGGCAAGGCAGGGCTTCAGGAGTCGGATAGGCCTCCCGGGGCCAGTCTAGCCCATCCTGGGCTCAGAGCCCCCAGTCCTCCACTGAATACCTGCCCAGCCTCTGCCTCACTCCAGTGGCAGCTTCTCACATGGGGCATTCAGCTCAATACCAACTGGGCAACTACTAGGCGCCAGGCCCCAAGACACATGCAGAGGACACAGAGGGAATAAGGCTCAATCTTAAAAAGCTCACATTAGTGAAAGATGGGGAACAAAGGTATAAACAAATAGTGTCAGTATGCTGTCCTAAGGGCTGTGATCACAGAAAGCCAGGGGGTGGGTGTGGAGGTTTACAATGGAAGGAGGGTCAGGGAAGGCTCCTTGGAGGAGGTGACATCTGAATTACACTTTAAAGACAAAGACCGTGCAGAGGCACATTTGCGTAACTCCACAGTGCATGTGGATGTCTGTGTATGGCCACAACTAGTTCCTTATTGCCAGAGGATAGAAGGAGGGAATGAAGGGAGATAATGCCAGAGAGGCCGCTGGGGCCAGGTCATAAGCCATATTACAAAGTGGGGACTGCATTCTAGCCAGCAGCAAGGCATTGAAGGGTTCTGGGCTGGGAAATTGCACGCGTGGTGTTGAGTATTAGATATATCAGCCATGCAGCAGCCTGGAGGCCGGATTTTGGAGGGAGATGTGAGGAGGGAAGGACAAGGATGAGAAGCACATTCCAGGCCTGTACTGGCAGAGTGCCCATGACAGTCAGTGTGGCCCAAGCAGAATTCAGAAGGGCATGGCATCCCTCCACTGTGCAAACGCTACAGAGAGTGAGCACTGTCTCCACGCCTGGCACTGCGCTAAGCACTAGGGATGCAGCAGTGCGCAAGAGGGCTTGGTCCTGCCCTCCTGCAACTCACATTCTAGGGAGGACCCAGAGAGCACAAGGCCAGGCAACCTTCAGAAGGCAGAACAGACAAGCCCGGGTGCTGCCAAGATGGGGAGGGGCAGGTGGGGAGGGGAGGGGAATGCTTCCAAGCAGGAGGGTTGCCAAATCGTGAGTCAGGGACCACAGGAAGCCAGCAGATCTGGACATCCATGTGAGTCTACAGCCAAATAGGAAGTTAGAGTTCACCCTCTGATATACTTGGTTCCCGTTTCTCTCTCTGCAGACAATGGCACAATGATCTCATGGGAGTGGGGCCAGGAGAGGAAGCTGGGCTTGGACAGGGTGGTTTACCAGTTCATCTTTAACCAAGTCTAAGAGGCCTCTTACCAGTGGAATGACCTTCTCCTCTTCTCTGCATCTCCTCTTCAACCTCTGGTAACAAGTCTCAGGATTGGTCCGAAGGTAAACTGAGGTTAAAAGGATACATGGCTCTCAGGACTCTGCTCACAGCTTGGAAGCAAAGGCCAAGACCAGGGAAGGCAGGCACACGGGCAAGGGTGGGAAGAAGGTCTACACAGCTTGAGCAGGAGGCAGGGAGGGCCAGCTCTCAGCTCATTCTCTTTCTGTGTCACCAGCCCTGTGGGGTCATTCTGAAGCTGAATAGGATTCTGTTCATAGACAGAGCTCAGCACAGGCCTCACACCTGGGAGGTCTCAATGAATATCCAGGCTCTGTCTTTCCTGCTCCTTTACAAACCAGAAAAACCCATCAGATCACAGTGGATTTGGGTCTGAAAGCAGCTGAGCCAGGGAGGGAAGTTTAAAGAACACAGGCCAGGGTTCTTCTCCATGAGAGATCAGAAGCCCTGAATCCTGTCTGCCCTCAGGGAGAAGCTGAACTCTCATGGGGAAGCAATCTCTGAGGGCAAGTGCCTCACCCACTGCCCCCAAGGGTTGGGGCCCAACCAAGCACATCCTCAAGGGGCCCAGGAGAGAGACCAGAGAGGTGGGAGGGGTGCATCTCACCTATCAAATCAACGGACACATCGATGTTCCTCAAGATCCAGTCAAACCATTCCGACAGAACTACATAGTCCACTTCTGGCATCTTCCCACTGCAATGAGAGTCATGAGCGCTTATTCACCTAAGAGAAGAATTCCGGGCTATGCAATTCCCCCCAAAGGATCTGGAGATGGCTCTCGCTGAAAGGGAGCCACCAAGGGTGCCAGGGCACAGTGTGATCCGTGCAATACTGCACATGCAGTGGCAAGGACCCTAAGCATTCCCAACCTCCTGCTGCCTGCACGCAGCTGATGGCACAATGCTGCAAGGGCCATGGCATGGAGTGATAGGAGAATTCACCTGGGATTGGAACTCTAAGTGGAGAAAGGGACTTTAAAGCTTGTCACCTGAGAACAGAGACAGCGCTCAGGTTGGGCAATGAATCAGCAAACAAATTTCACTACTAGTAACGTATTTCGTGAGCCAGGGTGGTGGCTCATGCCTGTAGTCCCAGCACTTTAGGAGGGTGAGGTGGGAGGATCGCTTGAGGTCAGAAGTTCAAGACCTGCCTGGGCAACATGGAGCGATCCCATGTCTACAAAAACTACAAAAAAAGTTAGCCAGGTGTGGTGGCACACGACTATAGTCCCAGCTACTCGGGAGGCTGAGGCAGGAGGATCACTTGAGCCCAGGGGTTCAAGGCTGTAGTGGGTCATGATCATGCCACTGCACTGCAGCCTGAGCAACAGAGTGAGACCCCTGACTTAAAACAAAACAGAAAAATTATTTTATGAGAACAATCATGGATGCTTACTGCAGCACTGTTTAAAACAATAAAAAACTAAGTCTTGGTAAATCTATATAACAGAAAATTCATGCAGTAACTGAAGGATGATATCACAAAATATTTAATGGCATGGAAAATTTCAAATCTAACGTTCAATGAAAGTAACAGGATCTAAAACTGTGTCTACCCCAACCACATTTCCAAAAGTATTTACCAACGTGTCTTGGAGAGGTGGGAAAGAAAGACATCAAAATGTAAACAGTGCTTTTCTCTGAGCTGTAGGACTATGTGAGACTTTTCTTTTTTTCTTTATATCTTTTCGTATTTTCCAAATTTTAACAACACATTACTTCTCAAATCAAATCAACAGTGGGGGTTGGGAAGCATTACTACATATTTTATTTTTGAGACATAGTCTCACTCTGTCACCCAGGCTGGAGTGCAGTGGCACTATCTCAGCTCACTGCAACCTCCGCCTCCCGGGTTCAAGCGATTCTCCTGCCTCAGCCTCCCAAGCAGCTGGGACTACAGGTGTGTGCCACCACGCCCGGCTAATTTTCATATTTTTAGTAGAGACGGGGTTTCGCCACGTCAGCCAGGCTGGTGTCGAACTCCTGACCTCAAATGATCCATCTGCCTCGGCCTCCCAAAGTGCTGGGATTACAGGCACGAGCCATTGCACCCAGCCTATTACATATTTTAAATGTTAACTTTAAAAGAAAGAAAAGAAGGCAAGAAAGTGGGAAGGAAGGAAGAACCAGGGTGAAGAAGAGATCTGGCATCTGTTCCAGGTATTCCTGTGGGTTTCCTGTGCCCTGAGAGGAAATCAACAGAAAAGAGACAACAGGAATGGCCTGGCACATGACCCTCACAGGCCTAGCAGAGGAATTCTCTCTTTTAACATCCTCCATTTCACTAGTGGCTCCACGTGGGAACTGCTAAGAGCTGGATTCGGCAAGATTGACCATGGGAGAGTGGCCATAACTGAGCCATGTGCAGTGGGAAGCTCCCAGTGGGGAGGGGATGGGGAGAGGCTGACTCCAGTCCCAGGAGTGGATGAGGATGGAAGGAGTAAGAGGCTGGAAGAGTGAGGCAGGCACTCTGGGAGACCAAGGGCACAAGCAGCCTTGTCTTGGGGCCCTAACAGCAAGGCATGGCACCAACTGGAGAGGGACATTCTCCCCTTGTCCTGGAGACCAGCACCATGTTCTCAGCAGAGAAGAGCATTTGACAGAGGAGTGGGAGAGTGGACAGAGAACTGCAGGGGGGCCTGAGCAGACTGCAGCACAGAGGCCAGGGGAGACCAATCTGTGGGACTGCCAGGACTCCCAGAAAACCTGGGGAAGCTACGTCGGGGAGGGGAGGCGGGAGTGGGAAGAAAATCCTACAGCACTGCAGAGGAGACTCCCAGCCATCAAAACTTAGGCACTAAAAGTTCAGGTGATGACTCTGGACCCACAGGTGGCCTCCCTGCCTCCTATCCTCTTACCTCCTCAAAAGTAGCCCACTCTTTATTCAGGGACATCCACAGACCCAAGGGCTTCAGGGAAACCTGATCCCACCCTAAGCTTCCAAGCTTAGGGTGGGCACAATCGGTCTAAGGGAAATCGTCTCCCCTGGTTCCAGAGATGGGTTCGGGAAGCCAAGCTAAGTCAATCAGCGCAGGGCCTCCCTCAGCCGGGAGCCCAATTTGGATTAGGCAGGCGTGAGGGAGGCTTGCAGGGACTTACAGAAAAGATGCTTCTGCACACTTAGGGAAGAGCCACTAGCAAGACATCTGCCCTTACTCCAACCAGCGAGTGAGAAGCCCAGTGTGCCGCAACCACATTGTCACCCTGAGAGAATCACACTGAGGACATACACAGGACACAGAGCAGGAAAAGGTAGAGAAACGGGGCCAAAGGCACCAAATGTAGCCATCTGTTGGGAGTTGATGACAACTCATTGTTTAGGCTACCCTGAGTCGGGTTTCAGTTAGTTCAGCTCCGAATATTTGATGTTCAAGAAACCAAACCACTCTCTCCTGACTTATTTTCCTTTTCTCGAAAAAGAAGACTGAGAACAAAACTGGCTCTAAGTAAATGAGGATTTGCAATGAGGAAGCTGCTGATTAGCTTCTCCCCTACTCCAGCAAACTCGTGGCTTGAGGGCACAGAAGAGGCAGCACCGAGGGGTCGGGCCAGTTAGCAGCAATGTGAGGAGAAGCTGAGCTGCCCATGGGACAGTCTCTCAAGACTCCAAGGCTGGACTAGCCCTGGAGGACCTCTCATGCGTCTGCATAGCTCAAGGGAGATTCTGTCCAATCCCAGAGCTGGGAGGGTGCCCATGGATATGAACATGAAACTGAACCACAGTTCAGAACACATGAAGCACGGCGTTCACTAAAACCAAACCGACCACCACCGCAAAACAGGCACGGTGCATGGAGGTCCGCACGTGGAGACATGGGGACGGGTCACACCTGTGGGGGTCTCTGGGGCTGAGAGACTCTGGTGGCTCTGCTCCCCCATGGCTCCCCTGGGAATCAGGTCCAGGTGGTCACAGGGGCCTCCCATTCCCACCCCCACCACAGCCAAACAAAAGGCTTTCCCCACAGGGTTGGTACAGACTGAGGGGCAGCCCCTCTCTTCCCGATGCTCTCGGAAGCGGTCCCCGGTGGGGTGGCCTCCCATGGGTAGGGCCACTAGGCCAGAACTATGGGAAATCTTTCTGTGACTGGAACCATGTGCCAGAAGGGTCTAGGGGATCCAGGAGGACTGACTGACCAGTAGCTCAGCTGAGTGAGGAAACAGAAGCCTGATCTCCACTACTCTCAGTGACGTGGGGCACCGTGGGCACTGTTCTAACCATATTTCCTCCTAGGAACTCTGCCCAGCTCCTCTTGTGTCTGCCTCAAGCATGGGGCTCCCCACCTTGTGACGGTCTCCCCATCATGGCACTTTGGGAAGCATTTTCCTAGAATATCCAGGGAGTAACGAAACACAAGCTCCCAGGCAGAAGCTTACACCCCACATGCCACCATGTGGTTCCCAGTACCTGGCTGAACTCCTTGCAGGTAGGAAGGAAGACATCTTATTCTATATATGGGCAAAGGACTCAGCCAAACTTGGTTCTATGCTACATTTTGCATAGGCAGTGACAAGGACAGTAATCTGCATCTAAAAACATCTACTTTGGCCGGGCACTGTGGCTCATGCCTATAATCCCAGAACTTTGGGAGGCTGAGGCAGGCAGATCACTTGAGGTCAGGAGTTTGAGACCATCCTGGCCAACGTGGTGAAACCCCTCCTCTACTAACAATACAAAAATTAGCTAGGCGTGGTGGTGAGCACCACTATAATCCGAGCTACTCAGAGGCTGAGGCAGGAGAATGCTTGAACCTGGGGGCGGAGGTTGCAGTGAGCTGAGATTGATCGCACCACTGCATTCCTGCCTGATCAACAGCACAAGATTCCATCTCAAAAACAAACAAACAAACAAACAAAGCCCACACCTACTTTCTCAGTAATACTTCGTTGTGGATGACCCCTGCATCGAGGGCAGCTGAAGCTGTCCGGAGAGTGGCCAAGCTCTATTCTTCCTTCCCTTCATCCCTTCTGTGGCTCTGGCTGAAAATACTTTTTACTTTCCCCTATGGCTGCCCGACTCCTGGCCTAGGAATAAGCCCAGAAACTTTAAAAACAAAGATAAGACACAATACAGCCCCTGGCAACCCAAACAGTAAGTAACAAACATGAAATTAACAAACCACAGGCTAGGTGCAGGAAACAGGAAATCCGGCACTGTACAGAACTCTTCCCACGGCCCCGAAGACAACGCTCAGGCCAGGGCCCTTGCTGTTATGACCCTCAAAAGTCCAGTGAAGCCCCGAGGAAGCCCCAGCATCATAACTCTGGGGAAAAGGGTCGAGGTGTTAGGATGGAGGGCTCCCTGTGGACCATCTGGCTACCAGCTTTTTTTATTTTTGAGACAAAGTCCCACTGTGCCACTTGTCACTTGGGCTGGAGTGGAGTGGCGTGATCATGGCTCACTGCAGCCTTGAACTCCTGGGCTCAAGCAGTTCTCCTGTCTCAGCCTCCTGAGTAGCTGGGACTACAGGTGTGCACCACTCAGGCCCAGCTAATTTTTACGTTTTTTTGTAGAGATGAGGGGGGAAATCTTCCTTTGTTGCCCAAGCTGGTCTCGAACTCCTGGCTTCAAGCGATACTTCCCCTTCCGCCTCTCAAAGTGCTGGGATTACAAGCATAAGCCACTATGCCCAGCCCTGCCACCTTCTTCTGAGGCCCTTATTCCTCAAAGTGTAATTCCGGACCAGTAGGAATGTGGTCTCACCTGGGCATCTGCTAGAAATGTGGCCTCTCAGGCCACACCTCAGTGCTACTGAAGCGGAACCTGCTCATAAACAAGATGCAGAGGGGGGTCGTGGGAGGAGCCTAGAGTAAGGCCCATCTGGAAAGAGGCAGAGTCTCCCCCTGGGGCTAGTACCTCAGTATTCTCAGCTCTGGGGGCCCCAGTGGGACCTGAAGCCTTTGGCCTTGATGAGAGGAATCTAGATGCCTCCTGCCACTTCCTCATTTGCTGCTTGCTCCGACACAGCAGGGTGCAGAACAGCCTCCCCTCCTATGGTCAGTTCCTGCCCAATCAGGAAGGAGCGCTGGCTTTGTAATCCTTTCTCCGTTCTTTATCTGGCCAATAGGGTCAACAACCAGACAGTAAGTTCAGCTCCCGTCCATGGGCCCCTGCCCTGTCCCTTAACCTGAGAGCAGATGCCTCAGTTTCCACATAAGTAGGTGCAGTTCACAAGTGAATCACTTACCCTGGGAAGGTGTTTTAAATGCCCCTATGGCTCACTTCTCTGCCTCCTGGATGCACTTAGGGACTCTAGGGTATGTGGCTGAGGGACTGGGAACTCCAGGCCACATGCTAAGCATGCTGTTTCATACAGCCATTGTCCTCAATGACAAGTACGTAAATTATTATTTTTAGATATAAACTTAAGAACATATTGTGGAGGAAAATGCAAAATCCAAACAAATTCTAGGTTAAAAGAGGAGACTCCAAGAAACTTCCGGGTTATTGGCAGGTGGCTTCTTTGGACTACAGGGGCTGGGAGGATGAGGAAGCAGAGCTGCAGGGGACTTTCGTCTGCCTTTGGAGGACTCCAGTGGAAGGGTCCGAGGAACACCGCCTTTTCTCATCTCCCTGGAGACCATGGTGGGTGGCCTGGCCCTCCAGGCGGCCACAGTGCTCCCAGCAGCCTCTGGAGTGCCCATGGCCACATGCCACTGACAGCCTTTGGCTTCAAGAGATCCCAGTGATAGGTCTCAAGGCCCCAACAAGGTCTTCATGGCAATCTGAGCCATATGAACTTAAAACAATTAGATCCCAAGAACAGAAACAAGGACACTGTAAGTTTCTTCTGTGGTTCATTGTCCCATAGAAATCCTAACCACAGAGGCCATGCATTCTAGGAGGGCCGGGGGAAGATATAAATACAAAGTCATCAGGGCAGGAAAAGAGCTAAAAAATTAAAAGCTCCATTCTCTTCCTGAACCACCCACAAAACAGCTCCAGGCAAGGCCCATGTCATCTGGACCACTGCCATAACCATAGAGATACAGAACTGGCACATCAGAAGTGTGATGATGCAGGACCAAGGGTGTGAGTTACCAAAGCCCATGGCCATCAGCAGGAACTGTGACCTGGGCCAAGCAAAGAGAAATGGCTCCTAGGGAAATCTACCTGGTGCTAGGCGGCCTACAGGTTTGGGGGTGGAATTAGGAAACTGACAAACTTCATAAAGACCAACATGGGCAAGGACCCACAAAAGGGTCCTAAGACTTGAAGGAGGCAGCAGGTCCAAAGGCTCTTCAGAGATGGATGAGAGGAATCAGAGGTGAGAGATGGGCTCAGAGAAATTTAGAAACTTGGTCTGGCTCACAAACAGAGCAAACTTCAGAGCCAGGATAGAACCCAGGTCTGACAAATGCCACACTCTGACCTCTCCCCTTAACCTCTGGTTGTTCCATTCCAGATTACTTACCTCAAAAAGAGCCCTCAGGCTGAGCATGGCTGTAATCAGGCTCATGCCTGTAATCTCAATACTTTGGGAAACTGAGGCAGGAGGATCACTTGAGCCCAGGAGTTTAAGACCAGCCTGGGCAACACAGGAGACCCTGTCACTACAAAAAATAGAAATAAATTAGCCAGAAATGATGGCATGTGCCATAGTCCCAGCTATACAGGAGGCTGAGATGGGAGGATCTCTCGAGCCCGGGACATTGAAGTCGCAGTGAGCCATGATCATGGCACTGCACTCCAGCCTGGGTGACAGAGCACAAGCCCATCTCAAAAAAAAAAAAAAAAAAAAAAAGCAACAAGAGTCACTGGCCCCACACAGAACAGGCCAAGCTGGATGTGATGAGAAGACAGACACAGCGCCACTCTGCGAGGTTCACAGGTAATCCCACCCTACTGCCCACATTTGTTCCTTGGGCTACAGTTTTTCTTTTGAGATGGAGTCTCCCACTGTCGCCCAGGCTCGAGTGCAGTGGCACAATCTCAGCTCACTGCAACCTCCGCCTCGGGCTACAGTTCTCATCAGAGAAGTACACAAACATTGCAGGGGCTCCCTTCTGCTCTCGCTCTCCTCTCCTCTGTCTTGCCTGTCCTCCCTCTGGATGAGGCTCTAAGGAGCAGGAGCTGAGGAGGGAAGAGGGCTGGATAAACCTAGCAGTGGATGAAGACAGGGTTCTAAGTTCAGGAATGCCACCTGCTGAGAGGGCAAGCTGCAGCCCACAAGAAGTCTGAGGTCAGGGGGCAAAGCCACAGCCAGGACTCACCTTGGCTGCCAGCCGCTGAGCCCACAGCATTGCTGTGGTTCTTTTTAGAGAAGCCTTTTTAGTGGCCCCTCAAATGAAACGTGCAAAACAGTGGAGGGCCAGAGCCTGGGGAACAAGTTGAGCAGGAGACCAAAGCACAGCCACAGGTCCCCGCATCCAACAATAGCTAACGAGAATCAACCACGAGCCCACTCTGTGCTGGGTCCACGCTAGGCAAGGACATCAAACTCAGTGCCTGCCCTTAGGAGCTTACAGTCCAGTGGGCGGAGGCAGTGAGGGGGCAGTGCAATAAACAATTAGACATATACTAAGTTGAACCACGCAAAACTGCCATTTTTGTAGGTCATCATTGGTTAAATTATTTCATATAATTGTCTTAAATACTACAAAGAAAACAAACAGAAAGTAGTCATTAAGAATAACAAAGGGGCCGGGCACATTGGCTCACACCTGTAATCCCAGCACCTTGGGAGGCTGAGGCAGGAGGATCACTTAAGCCTAGGAGTTTGAGACCAACCTGGGCAACATGATGAAACCCTGTCTGTTCTAAAAATACAAAAAAAAATAGCCAGGCATGGTGGTGTGTGCCTGTAATCCCAGTTACTTGGGAGGCTGAAGGCAGGAAGATGGCTTGAGCCTGGGGGAACGGAGACTGCAGTGAGCTGAGATCGTACCACTGTACTACAGCTTGGGTGATAGAGCCAGATCCTACCTCAAAAACCAAAAACAAAACAAAGACTAACAAGGAGCTTGCCCTATCTGGACAGGGCGGTGTGGGAGGGCTGGGAGACAGGGTAGCATTTAGGAAGACAGCTACAGATGAGAATGAGAGGAAGGGCCTCCAGCACTGATATCGGAACAGCTCTGTGAGGGAGGGATAGCAGCATCCCAAGCTCACATCAGGGATAGGTGGGGCCTGCAACCCATTTCCCCAAGACCCTTAGAAATCAGCAGTCTCTGAGCACAGGGATGGAAGGTCCCATTCCTGAGTCCTTGGCACTGACAGGCCACCAGAAGCCCCCTAACTAGGTATATATGACAGAGTCTGCTCTCATGAGGGAAGCTTTCAGTGAAAAAACACAACAAATGTGATGCACACTGTGGTAGACTGATTCACCCAACTCTCTACCCTTCCCTATAGCCTTGCTCCATGCTGTCTAACTCACTGGACCCTCCCACCTTTCCACCCAGGCTCATGTGACCATGTGACCTGCTCTGACCAATGGAATATTAGCAAACTTGGAGCAGAGGCCTGAAAATATGTCCTTGCATCTCTGCTGTTGCTTCTGCCCTCTGTCACCATGAGAAGTGGACACTTGGGCTGGTTTGCTGGTCCCAGAAGGAGGGTGACAGGCAAGAGGAAGAGCGATGAGCCATCTCCAGTCATCATTGCTTAGGGCATCCTAGATCAGCTGATCCCCAGACATCTCATTGTGCCCAGCCAAGGTCAGCAGAGTTGCCTGGTGACCACTCTGGCCGACTGGGTAATGAATGCAGATAGCTGTCTGCCATGAGGATTCGTGGCTGTTTGTTACACCACGTTGCTATGACAATGGATAACTGAGAAAACAGTGGGTACTTCATATTGACAACTGAATAAACAAGTTTCTATTTCATTTTGAAAAATTCTCAGTTTAATAAATTATCAATTATGCAAACTACAGTACCTTCTATACAGGTTTTCTACAAAAATGTATCTTGCGCTGTGAATCGACCTCTCCATCAACCGTACACATGACATCTAAAGGAAAACAAAAAAGAATCACTAACTCAGGGGAAGAGGAGACAGCCAGGGGGCCTTGAAAAATGTCTGTTACTCCCACTGCCTGGGGATTTTGTTGAATATGAGAATCACAGGGGCAGAGTGAGGCAGGAGGACCTCCTCACTCCCCTGCCAGGTGGAGAAGCCATATCTGCCACCAGGCTCAGGCTGTGTTCTCCTTCCACCCTGACGTGCCCCACACCCCAAAGCTGCATGCCTGGCCCAGCAATGCCAAGGCTGAAGGCTCATGAGCAGCCGCCTCTTTGATAGGAGAGATGAGGCTCAACTGGAACACGACCAAGCACTGGAAAAACTGTCCAATGCTGTCCACTTGAGGCAACATGCAGTGACTACCACGGATCTATTAGGGTGACTTTGCTTAAGCGGAGGGACCGCGTGCATGAGGTACAGCCCCATGAAGGTTGGGGTGGGGGTGACATTCTGGGGGCTTCGCCTATAGAAACTGGGAAGGACGATGCCCGAGAGGGAGGAAGATGGCCTGACAGCGCCCCTCCCTGCCAGGATGCTCACACCCTCCACAGACAATCTTGCCCTTTGTCCAGCATTCTTCCAGGAAGCAAAAGGCACCCACCCTGACCCTTGATGCCAGGCAGACAAACACTACTCTCACTTGGCCATGGCCCACAGCACCCGTGGGACCTGGACCAACACATTCAAGGCAGATTCAAAGCCATAACCCAGGCACTTCCTCCCTTTCCCTGCCATCCCTCTGTTCATCCATCCTCTGCCCACCCATCTTCCTTCCCATTCTTTCATCTTCTCTTTCCTTACTTCCTAGCTCGCCATTCATCCCTCTGTCTCCTTCTGCTCATCCTTCCTGGTCTGTCTGTCTGTCTCTGTCTGCCTCCTGAGGCAGATTTCCTTAAATAGAGGAGCACACTTGCATCCCATCCTATTCAGATATTGTCAGAGACAATTTAGGTTTGCAATTGAGTGTCTGCTCAGGAAAAGCGAATTAGCAAAGGCGAATGCGCTAACCTCAGATCTTCCAATTTGTGGATTTGTGTCATTTAGACAGATATTTGTGGAGATGGAAATTCTTATTCACCAAAAAGGTCCCGCTCACATCTTTCAAATTTAAAAGACAGACTTATAAAAGAATAATAGCTGTTGTTGCAGGTACCCAGACCAGGATCGAACTGTCCAGCCCAGCAGCTGTGCCAATGTTAACTGGCTGTAGGGATAGTCTGTCTCCTTCATGAAGAGCTTTAAAGCTAGCATCATAGGTTGTACTTACAGCTTTGAAACACAGGCACTGATCAGGACCTCCTCAGCCCCCTTTCTTCTAAGAGACCGTCCCTAGATGCATCCTCACTGATGGAACAGGCCTAAGCAGCCATGTTTGTGCCCTGGGTCATGTCGCCAACACCTGATTGAACCAGGGCTGTTCACCTGACCCAAGCTAAAGCAATCAGATTCTTTGTCTCAATAATTTCAACTAAGAGCCAGACCCCATGAAGGTTAGATTAGTGGTTCTCAAATATGAAAACAAAGCATGCATTCAAGTCACCTGAAGGGCTTGATAAAACACAGATCGCTGGGCCTCATCCCTAGAATTTCTAATTCAGCAGGTCTAGGATATGACCAGAAAATGTGCATTTCTCTTTTATTCTTTTTTTTTTTTTTTTTGAGACAGAGCCCTGCTCTGCTGCCCAGGCTAGAGTGCGGTGGCAAGATCTCAGCTCACTGCAACCTCCGCCTCCTGGGCTCAAGTGATTCTCCTGGCTCAGCCTCCCCGAGTAGCTGGGATTACAGGTACCTGCTATCACGTCCAGCTAATTTTTGTATTTTTTAGTAGAGACAGGGTTTCACCATGTTGGCCAGGCCGATCCTGTGTAGGGGGGAGACCCCATAAGTGCCAAGACAGGAGCAAAAGGCCTCAGCCTATTTCCATATAAATAATGAAGATGAAAGTAACTAGAAATATAACCATAGTAGTTATTAGTTATTCATATGTGATCTTAGTTATTCATAGGTGATCTTAATTCTTTTACTAATGCCTCTAAGGTCAGAAGTGTTAACCTGGGGCGACATTGTGAAATGAATGACACTAAGGCAAGATGCTTTAAGCCCTCTGTTACGCCCGCATAAGGGCTGCTGGAGGGCGCCTCAGCTGTGCAGCAGCGCCAGGGCTGAGAAAGCGCCCCATTTAGCCAGTTAGAGAAGGAGATGTCCAAAATGGCCAAGACATCTCCTTCCTGGAGAAGTTTGGAGAAAACTCTACTTCTCCAAGCTCTTGTGGTAAGGCCTCACGGCTGTCAGGCAAGCCAACAGACATCCGGGGGTGAACTGTCTCTATGTGATGCTGTGCTTCAGTGGTCACAATCCATGTCTACTCTCATGTTCTGCTTCTGCACCTGGTTCCCTTTTTTTTAGAAAAGATAATCGGTAATAGTAATATAAATCTTAATGTTTTAGTTCTTTCTTGATAAGTATGGAAAAAGTTCTGATGCATTATGCTCCTTACCTTACTTCAGGTGCCAGAAATTCCTGAGCCCCTACCTGAATGACACGTGATGTACTTGACCCCATCACTGCCATGCCCTATCCACCCTGTCCCCAGTCTCTAACCACCAAGACCATGGCCTACCTACCCTGTCCCCAGATTTGCAACTCAATAAAAGTGAGAGCATGTCCCGGCATTCGGAGCCACTGCTGGTCTCCTCGATTTGGGTAGCAGTGGACCCCCGGGCCCAAACTCTCTTTTCTCTATCTCCGCGTCTTGTGCCTTTTATTTCTACAACTTCTCATCTCCACACCAGCCGGGAGCAGCTCACAGAACCCTGTAGGGCTGGACCCTATAGTCTTGAACTCCTGACCTCAACTGATCCACACGCCTCAGCCTCCCACGATCCACTGCGCCCAGCAGAAAATGTGCATTTCTAACAAGTTTCCAGGTAATGCTTCTGCTGCTGGTCCAGGGACCACACTTTGAGAAGAACTGAGTTAAAAGGCATTGAGCCCAGCAGTGATACGGATACATCATACAGATGTGAGCTCAGAATGCTGGCAAGAGGGGTCCACTTGGCTGGCTGAGGTTTGTGGGTGGGGGCACTGGAGGCTGGCCAGCAGAGAGCCACAGAAGCCAGAAACCTTGGCCCCAGACAGAGAGGCCTGCACAGCACTGAAGGCCCAGCCTGGCTTCCTTGTGAAGTTTCCCTTCCTGGCAATCACATACCCAAGTCTGAAGAAAATGTTTAAGAAGGTTGAAACTGAGCCTCTGAAACATACCTGTGGACGAGTATGCCTATCCAGCATGGTGAGCTGCACATACGTCTGAAGCGTAAGGCCCCAGCGAGAGGCATCACGATACATCAGGCCCTGCAAAAGGGAAAACACAGCACTTTCTGTCAAAGTGGCATCTGCAGGACCCTGGTCTCACAAGGCACTGAAAGACAGCTCAAGAAACCTACACAGGCAGAGTTGGAGCTGGAGCTGAACCCAGCATGATCACGGGGCTCTGACAGCAATGCGAACAAAGGCAGATACTAAAATAATTATAGGACAGTACGGTAACAGCTATAATAAGAGCCTACGGAAAGTCTCCAGGGGACTAGAGCAATTAGGCCAGACAAAGAAATGAAGGGCATCCAAATTGAGAAGGAAGAAGTCATCTTAATCTTCTTCATGGACAATATGATCTTACACTTAGAAAAGTTTAAAGACTCAGGCCATTATCCTGAGCTAATTAATGTAGGAAGAGAAAAACAAATACTGCATGTTCTCACTTCAAGTGGGTACTTGTAAGTGGGTACAACGGGTACTCATAGACATAAAGATGGCAACAACAGACACTGGGGACTCCTAGAGTGGGGAGGAAGGGAGGAGGCAAAGGTTGAAAAAATACCTATTGGGTACTATGCTTAGTACCTAGGTGAGGGGATCCATCATACCCTAAACCTCAGCATCATGAAATATACCCAGGTAACAAACCTGCACACGTACCCCCCAAAACTAAAATAAAAGTTGAAATTACCAAAAGAAAAAAAAAACGTAAAAGACTCCACCAAATAACTGTTAAAACTGATGAACAAACTCAGTAACACTGCAGGATACAAATCAACATCCAAAAATCAGTAACACGTATATACACCAACAGTGAACAATCTGAGAAAGAAACCAAGAAAGGAATTCCATTTGCAATAGCTACAAAGAATATAAAATACTGGCCGGGCACAGTGGTTCATGCCTATAATCCCAGCACTTTGGGAAGTCGAGGCAGGCAGATCACTTGAGGCCAGGAGTTCAAGATCAGCCTGGCCAACATGATGAAACCCCATCTCTACCAAAAATCCAAAAACTTTGCTGGGTGTGGTGGCATGTGCCTGTGATCACGGCTACCCTAGAGGCTGAAGCATTAAAATTGCCTGAACCCAGGAGGCGGAGGCTCCAGTGAGCTGAGATTGCACCACTGCACTACAGCCAGGGCAACAGAGTGAGACCCTGTCTCTAAATAAATAAATATAAACTACCTAGGAATCCATTAAACCAAAGAAGCAAAAGATCTATACAAGGAAAACTATAAAACGATGATGAAAGAAACTGAAGAGAACAGACACAAAATGGAGATATTCTATGTTCATGGATTAGAAGAGCTAATATTGTTAAAATGACAATACTACCCAAAGCAATTTACAGATTCAATGTAATCTCTATCAAAATACCAATGACATTCTTCACAAAAATAGTTTAAAAATCCTAAAATGGATATGAAACCACAAAAGACCCCAAACAGCCAAAGCAATCCTGAGCAAAAAAAAAAAAAAAAAAAAAACAGTTGGAGGCATCACACTACCTGACTTCAAAATGTACTACAAAGCTATAGTAACAGCTAGGCACACTGGCTCTTGCCTATAATCCTGTCACTTTGGGTGGCCAAGGTGGAAGGATTGCTTCAGGCCAGAAATTCGAGCCCAGCCTAAGCAACATACCAAGACCTCGTCTCTACAGAAATTAAAATAAGGAAATTTAGCCAGACATGGTAGTGCACACCTGTAGTCCCAGCTACCTGGAGGCTGAGGCAGGAGGATCGCTTGAGCCCAGGAGTTCAAGGTTACAGTGAGCTATGACTATGCCAACTGTGCTCCAGCCTGGGTGACAGAGCAAGACCCTGTCTCTAAAAAAAGATCAAATTAACAAAATGCTATAGTACTCACATCAGCCTGGTACTGACATAAAAACAGACACAAAGACCAGTGGAACAGAATACTCAGATATATAAATCCATGCATTTACAACCAACTCATCTTTGACAAAGGTGCCAAGAACATACAATGGGGAAAGGACAATCTCTTCAATAAATGGTGCTGCAGAAACTGAATAACTCTATGCAGAACAATGAAACTAAACCCCATCTCTCACCATACACAAAAATCAATCAAAAATGGGCTAAAGTCTTAGAAATCTGAGACCTAAGACTATGAAACTACGGGGAGAAACCACTGGGGAAATGCTCCAGGACACTGGCTGGGGGAAGGTTTTTCTGTGTAAGACCCAAAAGCACAGGCAACTAAAGCAAAAACAGACAAGCGGGATTACATTAAGCTGTAAAGCTTCACAGGAAACAAGCAACAAAGTGAAGAGATAACTCACAGAATGGGAGGAAATGTTTTCAAGTTACCCATCTGACAAAGGATTTATAACCAGAATATATCAGGAGCTCAAACAACTCAATAGTAGAAAAAAAATTCTGATTTTTAAATTAGCAACAGATCTGAATAGACAGTTCTCAAAAGAAGATGTAAAAACAGCCAACAGATATATTTTTTAAATGCTCAACATCACTAATAATCAGAGAAAAACAAAAGTACAATGAGATATCATCTCACCCAAGTTAAAACGGATTTTACCAGGCTGGGCACGGTGGCTCAGGCCTGTAATCCCAGCACTCTGGGAAGCTGAAGCGGGTACATCACCTGAGGTCATGAGTTCAAGACCAGCCTGGCCAACATGGTGAAACCCCATCTCTACTAAAAATACAAAAAAATTAGCTGGGCATGGTGGTACACACCTGTAATCCTAGCTACTCAAGAGGCTGAGGCAGAAGAATTGCTTGAACCCAGAAGGTAGAGGTTGTGGTGAGCTAAGACCACCACACTGCACTTCAGCCTGGGTGACACAGCAAGACTCCATCTCAAAAAATAAAATGATTTTTATCAAAAAGGCATTAGGTGTGGAGAAAGGGGAACCCTTGTACACAGTTGGTAGGAATGTAAATTAATACAGCCACTATGGAAAACAGTATGAAGGTTCCTCAAAATACTAAAAATAGAGCTACCATGTGATCCAGCAATCCCACTACTGGGTATACATTCACATGAAAGGGAATCAGTACATTAAAACTATATCTGCACTCCCATGTTTGTTACAGCAATATTCGCAATAGCCAAAGTATGGAATCAACCTAAGTGCCTATCAATGGATGAATGGTTAAAGGAAATGTGGTATATATACATAATGAAATATTATTCAGCCATAAAAAAGGATGAAATCTTGCCGTTTGCAGTAACATGGTTGGAACTGGAGGTTATTATGTTAAATGAAATAAGCCAAGTACAGAAAGACAAATATCATATGTTTTCATTCATATGTGGGAGCTTAAAAAAAAACGGATCTCATGGAGATAGAGAGTTGCTGGGTTTGGTGGCTTGAGCTGTAATTCCAGCTACTTAGAGGCTAAAGTAGGAGGACTGCCCGAGACCAGGAGTTCCAGAGTGGATTACTGGTTACTAGAGGCCAGAAAGCGTAGGGGAGAGAGGGGAATGAAGAGAAGTGATTAATGGGTACAAATACATGGTATGATGGAAGAAATAACACTAGTGTTAGATATATCACTAGGGTGACTATGGTTTACAATAACCTGTTGTGCATCTCAAAATAGCTAGAAGAGGCCAGGCACAGTGACTCATGCCTATAATCCCAGCACTTTGGGAGGCCAAGGTGGGCAGATCACTTGAGGCCAGGAGTTCGAGACCAGCCTGGGCAACATGGCAAAACCCTGTCTCTACCAAAAATACAAAAAATTTAGCTGGGCATGGTGGCACATGCCTGCAATCCCAGCTACTTGGGAGGCTGAGGCAAGAGAATCACTTAAACCCAGGAGGCAGAGGTTGCAGTGGGCCAAGATCATGCCACTGGACTCCAGCCTGGGTGACAGGGCAACACTCAGTCTTGGAAAAAAAAAAAAAAAAAGGCTAGAAGAGAATAATTTGAATGTTTCTAGGATAAAGAAAAGACAGCCAAGTGCAGTGGCTCCTGCCTATAATCCCAGTACTTTGGGAGGCCCAAGGCAGGAGGATCACTTGAGCCTAGGAGTTCAAGGTTACCGTAAGCTATAACCGTGCCACTGCATTCCAGCCTGGGCAATACAGCAAGACCCTGTCTCCAAAACAAATAAGTTTTAAATTTTAAAAAAAGTGAAACTCTCTTAAGATAATCCTTAAAATAATGCTTTGGTTTGAATGAGTCCCCCAAATTTCATATGTTGGAAACTTAATCCCCAATGTAGCAGTATGTAGCAAGTGGGGCCTTTAAGAAATGATTAGATCATAAGAGCAGAGCCCTCATGAATGGATAATCCATTCACCATTTTGGCCAGGATGGTCTTGATCTCCTGACCTCGTGATCTACCCACCTCGGCCTCCCAAAGTGCTAGGATTAAGGCATGAGTCACCGCGCCCGGCCAAGGCCTTTGAATTTCTCATTGCCATATCATCCAGAACAGTGTCTGCCACATGGCTGAAATGCACTGAATATTGGTTGATTGAATGCATGAATGCACAAGTTCCTACTAAGTGCTAGGCAGTACACCTAGGTTTTAGCAAGTAACAGTGAACAAAGTAGACAAAGTCCCTGCTCCTAGTAGAACTGAGTCTAATGAACCACACAGGTGATGCCAATCGTGTTGCTAAAAAATCAGGGGGCATAGCCAGGTGCAGTGGCTCACGCCTGTAATCCCAGCACTTTGGGAGGCTGAGGCGGGTGGATCACAAGGTCAGGAGATCGAGACCATCCTGGCCAACACGGTGAAACCCCATCTCTACTAAAAATACAAAAATTAGCTGGGCATGGTTACACATGCCTGTAGTCCCAGTTACTCAGGAGGCTGAGGCAAGAGAATCGCTTGAACCCAGGAGGTGGAGGTTGCAGTGAGCCAAGATTGTGCCATTGCACTCCAGCCTGATGACAGAGCGAGACTCCATCAATCAGTCAATCAATCAATCCATCAATCAATGGGCAGCACAGGCTTCCAAGTCCATTTACTAACCGTGTGACCTCGGGCAACTTATGTAAGTGCAATTTCCAAAGCTGAAAAATAAGACTAATTATCCCTACATCATGGGATGGGAGCTCAGAACCAACATCCCTTTTTAAAGCTCTCTCTTGCAGGACCCAGATTCTATCCAACTCTTTCAAGCAGCCAGAGCAGAACCTCGAAATGGGGAAGGTAAAGGAAGGGACGCAGCACACTACAGCCCCTGTTGCTAGGTTCAGCCTTGGGAAAGCAGGTGGGTGGCTTCCAGGTGAGCCAGAGGCAGCCCCTGTTACTAGACAGGGCTAAGTTGCAAACCCAAGTCAGGGGTCCACCAAGGATCCTGGTTACTTACAGATAGGTCCTGGAGGGGTTAGGACTGGGAAGCCCTGGGTTCTGATGTGTTTCTTATAGGGGAGGGGAGGGCTAGAATGAGTAACAAGAAATGGACACCCCTAGTGGCTAAGACCAGCCACTGGGAATAGTATGGGACAGCTGACGGGAAGTCCCTGGGCTCTGTGCACAGCCACTCAGGCCTCAGAGATCCTTGACCTTAGAACACCAACATGCCACCACTTTCTGCTTGTCCCTCCCTGGTCTTCTCCAACTCAGCTAAGAGTGCAGACGATGCCTGGGCAGGCTCGAGCTCAGGCAGAGGCACAAGCATTTTCAGGCGCTTAAGGGGAAACCAGGGGTTATGAAACCAGCAGCCCACTCACCAGAGGATTGTGGCCACGGACATTTCTCCACTTGGACACGGGCTCCGTTAATACCTGGAAGGAAAGAAAATATCAGAGCTGCTGTTCCTTCATGCCGAACCCTGTAAAAATGTGTAAGCGATGAGATAAGGGAAAAAGAGAGAGAGAAAGATTATCCAAATTTGGGTGCCCAAGGTGTGCCAAAATAGCTGAGCAACCCTCTGTGAGGTCACAACTCTATCTAGCCAGGAGGGACACAAGACAGGCCTGGGCCTTGGCAGGCCGCCTGCCGCCGTTTCCTACTTCACATCACTGCACTGGGTGCACTGGCTGCTGAGAGTCCATGTTTCTTTAGTACGCTCCCTGTCTCACTGGTTTGGAGGCATTCTTTCTCTCTGGTCCTGTTTTTACCTTTTAGAATGACTGCCAATTTCTTCAGCATCCTGTGTGTTTTCAGACACATATCAGGATCCCTGCCGGGCATTCCTAGAGCCTCCATCTGTGGTCTAGACACACAAATCTGGGACAACCCCAGACTCTGCAAGAGCCTTTCTGGGTGTGCAGGTATGTGCTAGAAGAGATTTAAATGGTGCTCTTGGGGCCAAGATCTTCAGAGTGTCAGGATCCATCTGGGAACTTTCAGAGTATATGTGAGAAAGAGCTAGAGGTGACAAAAGACCAATTGCAGGCAACACATAGAACTCTTGAAAAGTAACCACCCTGGCCGGGCACAGTGGCTCACACCTGTAATCCCAGCACTTTGGGAGACCAAAGCAGGCAGATCACTTGAAGTCAGGAACTCAAGACTAGCCTGGCCAGCATGGTGAAACCCCGTCTCTACTAAAAATACAAAAATTAGCCAGGCATGGCAGCGTGTGCCTGTAATCCCAGATACTTGGGAGGCTGAGGCAAGAGAATCACATGAACCCAGGAGGCAAAGGTTGCAGTGAGCTCAGATCACGCCACTGCACTCCAGACTGGGCGACACAGCAAGACTCCATCTCAAAAATAATAATAAAAGAAAAGTAATTACCCCCACCCTTCACACCTCTGAGTCTTTGCTCACGTTGTTTCTTCCGTCCAGCATTCCCACCCCATTCTACTTCACATCAACTTTCATCACATGGAAAACTCCTATACACCCTTCAAAATCCAGTTCAAACATGGCTTCCTTTGTGAATAATTCCCTGCCCCTCAAAAACTCCCTCTCCTTCTTCTAGGTCTTCTTCCCAGCCCCTAAGTAGCATACACAGCACCACTCAGGCCCACCAGGGGCTGGTCACAGCCAGCCTTGCTCCCTGACCCAGCTCACGGGTGCTACGTCCATGACACTGTCACCCAACAAACATTGATTGAGTACCCACTGTGTGCCAGATACCCATGCCAGGCACTAAGAATACAATAGCAAAACCAACTCAGCCTCTGCCTTCATAGAACCTTTAGCCTACCAGGGGAAGCAGACACTACTCAGGTAATCACAGAAGCCAACATGTTTTCAAACCCCAAGAAGTGATATAAAAGAGAGGTACAGAGGGGCCAGAGGATCCTCCGTCAGGAAGCATAACCTCGCTGGGAAGGTCAGGGGACACAGAGCTCAGATCTGAAGGGAGAGTGGTCTTCCTAAAGCCAGCAAAGCTCTTCGTCCCACAGAAGAACCAAACAAGGGTGTGGCCCCTGGAGCCAGACACCCTAGGCTGGGATCTGGCTGTACCACACACCAGTCAAGTGACCCTGGACAAGCCACCTGACCTCACTGAGCCGTGGTTTCCTTATCCGCAACTGCAGTAAAAATGGTACCTACTTCAGAGGGACTATTCTTGTGAGGATGAGATCATTCAGTATTTACAATGAACCCTTCACACAATGCTGGGCAAACAGCATTATACCCATTGCATGTTAACTGTCATTGTTGGTCGGCTCCAAGGTCTTCGATGAGACTATAAGCACTTCTAAAGTGCCATTAAGAGTCCTATCACTCAGGGCAGGGGTCAAGAGTCCCCAACACCCCCCTCCTCCCCAGGTTGGATGATCTATGAGAACTCACAGGACACAGCACACAGTCATACTCACAGCAAAGATGGGTTACACCAAAAGGACACAGAACAAGATCAGCAAAGGAGGCCGGGTGCGGTGGCTCATGCCTGTAATCCTAACACTGTGGGAGGCTGAAGCGGGTGGATCACTTGAAGTCAGGAGTTCGAAACCAGCCTGGCCAACATGATGAAACCCTATCTCTACTAAAAATACAAAAAAATTAGCAAGGCATGGTGGTGGGTACCTGTAATCCCAGCTACTTGGGAGGCTAAGGCAGGAGAATTGCTTGAACCCGTAAGGTGGAGGTTGCAGTGAGCCGAGATCGTGCCACTGCACTCCAGCCTGGGCAATAGATCGAGACTCTTATCTCAAAAAAAAAAAAAAAGAAAAAAGAAAAAAGAAGAAGGAAAAAAAAAGGGCAGGGTGCAAAGTCTGAAGGAAACCAGGCACAAGCTTCCAAGGGTGCACAGTACACGGTGAATTCTCCAGACAACAAAATGTGACAATACGTGTGAAATGCTGTCTAGCAGGCAAGCTGGCCTGAGCCTGGGAGTTCGGGGTTTTCATCAGCGCTTAGCCATGCAGGCAGCCACTTCCTAACATGTACCAAACTTCCAGACTCCCAAAGAGAAAGCAGGTGTCAGATTAAACCACACTGTTTGCAAAAACAGTTTAGGCCAAGAGCCACTGTTATCAGTTAGGAATGGTGGGGGCCCTCCCAAGATCTAAGTTCCCAGATGCCAGCCAAAGAGCACTTTTGCAAGCAGGCATCTCTAAAGGGCAGCAGTCTTAGGCCTGCTATGTTAACTCTTTCCTGCACAGCAGTAGCACACAGGGAGGATAAGGACAATGAACATAGCAGGACAAGGGACATATAATGTTTATTATTTTTTATCAAACTATATATATTACTCTTTTTTTTTTTTTTTTTTTAGACAGGGCCTCACTCTGTCACCCAGGCTAGAGCTCAATGGAACAATCATGGCTCACCACAGCCTCAACTTCCTAGGCTCAAGTAATCCTCCCACCTCAGCCTCCTAAAGTGCTGGGATTACAGGCATGAGCCTCCACACCTGGCCATGTATATATTTCTAATAGAAGTAAAAACAGGAAAGGAAGAAAGAGAAAAAGGAAAGAAAATGACTATGAAAGTATAGAAATTATAGCTTCTATAGTAACAAAGAGAGCCATAAATAGAGAAGATTACAGCACGAAAATCTAGAACAAGGAAGACAGGTCAAAGTCTTAGTGTAGAGATGATTCTTAAACATCTGTGAGGTTAGTTTTAGTGACTAGGCTTTAAATGAACTAGAAATTAAATAACTGCCTATGCATAGTAATACCCACTGCTCAGACACTCCTATTTCTGATGTCACACTTCCAGCCCTGCTCAATAGCCTGACCTTCCTTCTGACCCACGTAGACTCTTTTCCTAACCAGACTTTGGCGCAGTCTCTACTTGCACTGTCCAATACAGCGGCCAGGAGCCACATGCAGCTATTAAGATCTTGAAATGTGACTAGTCCAAATTAAGATATGCTATAAGTTACACTTATTTTACAAATACAAACAGTTTGAGCATCCCCAATCGAAAAATCCAAAATCCTAAATGCTTCAAAATCCGGAACTTTTTGAAAACCGATATGACACTTCAAATGAAAAATTCCACACATAAATACTTAAAACAAACTTCTTTCATTCACAAAATTATTTAAAATATTGTATAAAATTACTATGTATTCAGGCTATGTATATATGAAACATAAATGAATTTCATGTTTTGGCTTGGATCCCATCCCCAAGATATCTCATTAGGTTTATGCAAATATTCTAAAATCTGAAAAATTCTGAAATCTAAAACACTTCTGGTCTCAAGCATTTCAGATAAGAGATGCTCAACCATTATCATATCCCAAAGACTTAGTACAAAAAAACAGAATGCAAAATAGCTCATTGATGATTTTTATATTGATTAAATGTTGACATGATCACATTTGGCATATGTTATATTAAATAAAATGTCCTTTTTGTTTTCTGTGGGGTTTTTTTTTTCTTTTTCTGAGACAGGGTTTCACTCCTGTTGCCCAGGCTGGAGTGCAATGGCATGATCTCAGATCACTGCAACCTCCACCTCCTGGGCTTAAGCAGTCTTCCCACCTCAGCCTCCCAAGCAGCAGGGACTACAGGCGTGTGCCACCACGCCTGGCAGATTTTTGTAGAGATAGGGTCTTACCATGTTGAACTCCTGGGCTCAAGTGATCCACCTGCCTCCACCTCCCAAAGTGCTGGGATTACAGGCTCGAGCCACTGCACCCAGCCCTTTTTGTGTTTTTAATGAGGCTATTAGAAATGTTAAATTACACCTGTGGCTTGCACTTGTGGTTCAAATTATAGTCCTATTGGACAAGGTTAGTTTACACCTTCTATAAATGATCACATCGAGCTTTTTCAGCTTCCTTCAAACCTAGTATGGAGGCCATACCTCGACGTCTGTCGCTTTAGAGAAGAACTCCAGGCATGTCGTCTTCCCACTTGCAATATTGCCCTCAACACAGATCTGGCAAAAGACAAATGCACATTAGAGTCAGAAATCAAGTGCCTAGGGGAACATCAGGGAATGATGTCTAGGGAAAAGGCTCAGGTGAAAAGCACAATTGGTTCAGTCCAAGACTTTCACACATAAACCAAAATCCCTCCTTGGGAAACTGGAAAGGTCCCACTGTTAGTAATAACAGATAAGCCGATTCTCCCCAGTGGCAGGCTCCAGTGGTCCCCTCAGACTGGACCCTCCTTAACATCAACTCCTAAATCATACACAGCTTGTCTGCCCAGCCCAGCTCTGCCCGCTTCCCTAGTTCCACCCCACAGACTATTAGATTTTAGACCTCAGTGTCCTGCCTCCTTAATGAGAGCCTCATCAATGGCTTTGAGGCCAGGAAACACATGTATGTTACATCTAGACTCGAATTCGCGCTTTACAGAAAAAAAAAGCACTTGGTCACTGACTGGAAAGTATTAGGAAAGAGGAGAAGAAAAAAAGAGCAAGGACGCCAGGTGCGGTGGCTCACTCCTGTAATCCCAGCACTTTGGGAGGCCAAGGCAGGTGGATCACGAGGTCAAGAGATTGAGACCATCCTAGTCAACATGGTGAAACCTCATCTCCACTAAAAATACAAAAATTAGCTAGGCGTGGTGGCGTGCACCTGTAATCCGAGCTACTTGGGAGGCTGAGGCAGGACAATCGCTTGAACCCGGGAGGCAGAGATTGCAGTGAGCCAAGATTACGCCGCAGTACTCCAGCCTGGGCAACAGAGCATGACTCCGTCTCAAAAAAAAAAAAAAAAAAGAGCAAGGACTTAAGTACCTTGTCATAGGCCAAGCCCTGAGATGGGTAACATACCATGATCACATGTCACCTCACCAGAACCTGAGAAGGGTTAAGTCCTAACATTTTTCACAGAAAAGAAAAATGAGGTTTGTAGAAGACAATAAAGCAAGGACAGCTTGAACCTAGACTCTGCTCACGTTGACTGCACCTGGGAGGGAAGGTGTTCATGGCACCAGTGGGAGGGGCCAGAGAAAGCCATCTGGGGTCTACCTATACCAAAGACCAAGGAGCATCCAAGAAGCAACTCATTTAGGAAGAGAAGGTATTTGAGGCAGCCGTTCTCAGCTCTGGCTATGCGCTAGGACCACCTGGGACCTTTTTAAAATCTCTACAGGGAAGCCACGGCCCAGTTGGAGCACAGTGGCGCAATCTCAGCTCACTGCAATCTCCGCCTACTGGGTTCAAGCCATTCTCCTGCCTCAGCCTCCTGAGTAGCTGGGACTATAGGTGCCCGCCACCACATCCAGCTTATTTTTTCTATTTTTAGTAGAGACAGCATTTCACCATGTCGGCTAGACTAGTCTCAAACTCCCGACCTCAGGTGATCCACCTGCCTCAGCCTCCCAAAGTCCTGGGATTACAAGCATGAGCCACCTCGCCCAACCAAGCCTCAGCAACTTTTAAAGCTCTCCAGGCAATTTCAATGTGCAGGCAAGGTTGGGTACCCCGGGGCTGGAGCAGAGCTTCTCCATGTCTAGTGCACAGATGCCTGCTTCAGATGCACCAGGGGAGCTGGCTAAACATGAGATGGCACCAGGTAGCATCTAGACCCTCTAAATCAGACTCTAAGCTGAAGCCCTTTAACCTGTGGCCCAGTGATTCTGACCAAGCTCTGTTCAGCCAGGCAGTGCTGATGACACAGGCCCAGTGGTTCTGGCTCCAGCAGGTGGCCAGAGGGAACAGGCAGCTCAAATACATAAGAAGACAAAATGGCTCTTAAGAACACACATTAGACATCCTCCAGGGGCACACACAGTCAGGAAGGGGCCCAACCTCCTGCACAGAAGCCTGTTCCTTTGCACTCAGGTTGGAGGCACCCAGAGAAACCTGGGCAACGTTAGTACCTTACCCAAGTGCCAGACCTGGCAAGGGAAGAATCAGAGTTAGAATTCACATCCAGGCCCCTTCTCATGACTTCTGATGGACCCTCAGTGACACCTGACATAAACACCAGGTTACAGTGGGCCATCATCTCACCTCACCCCACTAAAGTCTCCCCAGCAATTAGAACTCTGTCAGCTGGCAGAGAAGGTTCCTCTTGCCTTGATCCTAATGCATATCCAGCAAACACGAGGCCACCCTGCCATCCTGGGTCCCTGCCAGCCCACTCCTTTAGAGCCCCAAAGTACAAAATGAACCCAAGGGAATGAACAAAAGGGCATGAAAAGACCCCTTAGGGCACTAATGGATTTAATTTTTTACTGTTCTTTAAATTTTTCCTCTTCCTAGATATATAAAGAGCTCAACCTAGACATCATTCTACATAGCCTTTTTTCTTTCCTGTTCATTGCAAGCATTTTAACAGGTTGTTCAGATAAGCCCTTCTCCCAGAAACTTGTTCCTATTCCCAGCATGAAATCCTGAAGAGTTGGTGAATGTCAGGCCCTGAATGAGCTCAGCCAATCTGCCCTCCAGTTTAGAGCAGGCAACGCAGGAAGAATCTCACAAAATTCCCATGAAATGGAAGGGAGAACAGGAAGCAAGCAAAGGAAGTCTTTATATTTCTTTTTAAAGTGATGTCTAAAAATATTATACGAGGAGTGCATGCCCATTGAAGAAAATAGAGAAAACCAAAAAGGAGAAACTATCACCCATAATCCCAATACTAAGAGATGAACCCCACATCTGTAATTCTAGCACTCTGGGAGGCCAAGGCCGGTGAATCATGAGGTCAGGAGTGCGAGACCAGCCTGGCCAACATGGTGAAACCCCATCTCTACTAAAATAATACATTAATACATTAATTACCATCCAGCTCAACTTGGCATTTCCTGCCCCTTCTATGGCACTCATTGGCATATCCCTCTCCTAATTTCAACAAACTTCTATTAGTCTCAAGCATTTCAATCTTCTCTGTGTGATTTCACTACTTCCCGAGAGCTCTCCATCACCCTGAGTACCCTGAGGGCCTGCCCACATTGTCTACCCTCTGCAGATCCCCACCAAGGTACTCCTGCCACCCCTAGCCAAGCCACCCCCTTCCCAGCCACAGGAGCTAGGGACTTCCAGTTCCCTTAAGGAAATGAGCCTTGGATGATGACCAAAATATTGCTCCCTACCCCAGTCAGCTAAAGCACCCAACATCCCCGTGGACACCAACCTGACCCTCCTTCGACCTTCAACCTCACACCAGTCACACAGCTCCAGCCCAGAGCCAGCATCTCAAAGCCACCTTGATGACTGAACCCACATCTGTGGACCCTCATGGATTCTCTCTGATCCCCTGCCCACCCACTAGTCTCAGCACTGGGGGGAGAGGGTGGTGGTCGGCAGAAGTTCTCTCACATCTGGGTTGCTCAACCCAAGATGAAACTGACCTTCCCTACAACACAATGAGCGTTTTTCAAATCCTTTCACAATCATCCCTTAAGCTTTAACAGCCCAAGTTTACCTGAAGGATACAAATACTTGTTTGCTCCTACCTGTGCAGACTCTAGGAAAAGATACAAGAAATTGGTAACAGAGGTAGTGCCCTCCTGGGAGGGTGATAGAGTTCCTTCTCCCTGGCGATCCTCTTGTATTTTTGCTTTTTACTCTGCTTCTCTCCTCTTCAAAAAAATAAATAAAAATTATCCTAGAGAGTACACATAAAAGAGGGACTTACCACTGATTTTTTCTCTTTTTCCTGTTCTCTGTCTACAAAAGAAAGGAAATTAGTTTTTAAACTCGCTTTTAAATAACTCTCCTCTGCCCTAATTTGCTACATGACCACAAAAACACTAATTTTTATGTTCATCCCTGGCCTAAAAATATTTTCCATTTTGGGTGCCCTCCGAGGTTGGAGGCACGTACCACCATCTCACCTATGTGCCACCCTGGGCTGTAGCTGTGTGCCCCCCCCCCACGTCCCCCACCGTGTGCTCGAGTTCTCTCATTTAGCACATTATACTTTGCGTTTTCCACGTCATCTGTTCAGATTTTCACAGACTGGGTGTTGAGCCAAGTGGAAAGGCAGAGCGGCCTCCACTGGCGGTGCACGGGAAAGAGGCGGCAGCGGGCGTGGGTTTGGGCCTGGGACCCAGGTGTTCCTCCATGCCCAGGGCGGGCATCGCTGCCCCTCCGCCCCACAGGTGGTTCCAAGGCGTCTCTCAACAGCCAGATGTCGAATGCCAGAACTGGGGTTTAAGAATCGCCCGTTTCTGAATGGGTCCCCACTCCTGGGGAGGGCAGGACAGCGCCGGGAGCGTAACCTCCCTCTCCCCCACGCTGGCACCACAGTGCGAGAAGAATCGGCTTACAGCAGCTCCCAGTCCCCATGGCCCCCAAGGCTGAAAAAATCGGGCCAGGAAAATGGGTCGGGGAACCCGAGTTTGGGCTAGAATGTTCAGAGCAGCCCCCGCCCCAGAGGGCAGGGGGGTCCGTCCTGCTCTTTAAAGTCCCTCTGCCCATCCCGGAACAGAGCCGGGGACAGAACCCCACGGCCCCCGCGCTCGCTGCGGCCTGGCGCCCGGGTACCGGCCGATGGCCGCCGCCGCCCCCGCCTCAGCCGAGACGGAAATCTAGCGCCTCGGAGGAGATGTTTCGGGCTCGGGCGGGTTCCGGGAGCCGAGGGGCGGGGAGTAGGGGGGCGCTTAGGGGCTCCTGGGAGGCGGGGCCAAGACGCGCATTACCCGGAGGCCGGGCCCCGCGGTGCACCCTCCGCGGCCTGGGGCCTGAGGCTGGGCTCCTGGGGTTCCCCTGCCCCAGGCAGCGCAGCACCCCGGCGGCCCAGCTCCGCAGAGGCCGCAGCAGCATAGCCGGGCGAACGGATCCAGAGGCCCCAGCTTCCTTCCTGTGCGAGTCGACGCGGGCGACTGCTAGTCCAGCCCTGGCGCGCCGCCTGGATCCCGGCGCCTGGCCCTTAAAGAGACAGGGTCGCATTTCAGCTTCTCAGCGGGAGGGGAAATACTCTCTAAGGGAGAGGTTCGCTGCTAGCAGCCAGAAGCCTTCCCAAGGCAGGGACGCTGGCAGAACGCACCCCATAACTTGGCAACACTCGGAGAATGGATGGCAAATAATACCAGTGACTGATTGGTTGATTAGTGATTGCAGATTACTTAATTGAACACCTTCTGTAATCAGACACCTGGCACACAGTCACTCGTGATGTCATTTATTCCTCCCAACAACCCCGCAAAGAGATGTTTGTCTCTCCCATTCTCTGAACTTGTCTTCAGAGAAATTAGGTTACTTGTTCAAAATGATCAGAAGCAACAGATAGAACTCCTTGCTCTACTCTTTCCCCTCTTCTCACTCCTGCACTTGACTAGTCTTTTTTTAAAAATACATTTTTTAGCCTGGGGCGGTGACTCAAGCCTGTAATCCCAGCACTTTGGGAGGCCAAGGAAGGCAGATCACTTGAGGCCAGCAGTTCGAGACCAACCTTGGCCAACATGGAGAAACCTCGTCTCTACTAAAAATGCGAAAATTAGCTGGGTATGGTGGCGGGCACCTGTAATCTCAGCTACTCAGGAGGCTGAGGCATGAGAATCGTCTGGGAGGCGAAGGTTGCAGTGAGCTGAGATTGGGCCACTGCACTCCAGCCTAGGCTACAGAGTGAGACTCCATCTCAAAAAAAAAAAAAAAGAAGAAGAAGAAGAAGAAAGAAGCATTCATTAAGGGGTGAAGCTAGAATTCCACCCCATCTCTCTTGCTTCGCAGCTCAAGCTCTTTTCTCTGACCTTTGACACTTCCAGCGTCTAGGCTCTAAACGTACTAGATCCCTCCGGAAGACGCAACCAAATATTCCAACTGGACAAATAGGGCCTGGGAAGGAAGCACGTAAATTTCACCTAAACTCAGCAAAAACTCAGCCTGGGTGTGGAGTCACAGTGTATTAGAATTCAACAGGCCCAGGTCCAGCAACCGGAGCTGTTGCTACTCTTGACTGTGAAGGTTCCAGTGCTTGTGTAGAGGGGTTTCCAGTGCACGATGCTGGCAGTCACCTCTAGGCAGGCAGAAGGAAGTCATTTGCCTCTAGATCTGTTGCCAGAGAACGGCCACACCCCATCTTGTGCTTCCTACATATCTGCCACACACCTAGCAAGTGTGCTTTCCATAAATAAACTTCACAATTAAGGTCATTTTTTGTGAATGATTTGTGATGAAGCTGTTGGAGGTAACTACTGATCAGATGTAAAGGAATGAAATGGACTGAAGCTGAGATGGGCAGGATCCAAACAGATCTGAATGAACTAGGGTGATGGTCAAATTATCCAAGATATAATTTAAATCACATAAAAGGAGTGACATATACTTCCCATCCCTAAAAAGGAACGCCCCAAGATGGTGGCTCTCTGGCTTCATCAGAGCACTTGAGAAAACATGAATTGAATTCAAGTACTGAAGGGACTCAGACTATTACATGGAAGAACTAGCATCAGTGGGAGGCAAAAGTAAAAATACTCAGAACAAGTCCAGACTGTGATGCCCTGGGGTCTGCCATAGCACCTGAGGCTGCACACATTCTGCACCTACTGTGTGCCAGAACCTGGGACCCTGCAGGGAGAGAAGCAGACCAGTCCCTGCTTTTGTGGAATTTGTATTTTTATGCTATGTATCAGCTAGCAATAAATGCTGAGACGTGATGGTGGCTGCTCTAGACGCGATGAGCCACAGAGGTCCCCTTTAAGGAGGTGATATTCACGATGGCCAATGTATGGGGAAACGGGGCAGCCGTTTCTAGACCTCCCTCCCTCTCCTCTGCTCCCAACTCTGGGAGGGAGAGCTGGAATGCTGCGGTCATTAATGCCGGGCCAGAACAGGGCAGGCTTACAGGGCGCTGGCCCTCGTGCCCTGCTCTGGGACCGCGAATGTGCTACGCAAGAACAGAGAGGAGACTAGCGAGAGCGGCCGGCGGAGGGATTCCTAGGGGCGCATGCGCGAGAGCGACTGCGGCACCGTGCGCCTGCGCGCGCGAGAGCGGGAAGCCCAGCTGAGTGAGAAGCTGGGGAGGGTGATGCGCGGCGCGGTGACAGTTGCAGTTGCGGCGCAGAAGAGTTGAGGGGAAGTGCAGCGCTGGGTCTGCAGGCGCGATGGACACCGTGCAGCTGAAAATAAAACATCGCCCCTTCTGCTTCAGTGTGAAAGGCCACGTGAAGATGCTGCGGCTGGTAAGGCTGGGCGCGGAGGGTGGGAGGCTGTTGAAGCTGCTCGGGGGGCGGGAGATGTGGCTATGAAGTGCGAGGCTGAACGCCCTGTTTGCTTTTCAGCCTCGCTTTGATCAAGATTGAAAGGCAAGGCACGGCCTTGTGGGGGAAGAAGGAGAGGTACGGCACTGTCCTCCCCTTTGGAGGGTTTGGGGACACATCCATCAAAATCAGAGAGGGCAGGGAGCTGTGGCCCTCATCTGTGGTCCCAGCACTTTGGGAGGCCCGGAGCAGGAGGATCGCTTGAGCCCAGGAGTTCGAGGCTGCAGTGAACCATGATTGCACCACTGCAGACAAGCTTAAGCAACAGAGACAGACTCTGTCTCAAAAAAATTTTTTTTTGAGACAGAGTCGTGCTGTGTCACCCGGGCTGGAGTGCCATGGCGCAATCTCACTGCAACCTCGGCCTCCTGGGTTGAAGCGATTCTCCTACCTCAGCCTCCTAAGTAGCTGAGACTACCGGTGCCCGCCACCACGCCCAACTAATTTTTTTTTGTAGTTTTAGTAGAGACAGGGCTTTCACTATGTTGGTCAGACTGGTCTTGAACTCCTGACCTCGTGATCCGCCCGCCTCGGCCTCCCTAAGTGCTTGGATTACAGGTGTGAGCCACTGTGCCCTGCCAAAAAGCTTTTTTTCTTTTTAATTTAAAAATCAGATCTACCTAAATGGTCTACATTTGGACCCACAAACCGGGTACCCAGGTTACCAAGCGAGACAGCTGCAGTTATACTGCTCAGAAGCCCACAAGATTTGAAAGAAAAAAAAAACCTCAGGTTTTTTTGGTGAATGCTGTGTGGACTTCTATAAGTCAGATGTTTGATATAACTGACTTCAAGGCTGATACAGCCCAGAGCCAGGACAAAGGGAGAGAACTGCTTGTTTCTAGGAGCAGACTTCCCACCAGGAGCATTGCAGTCACTTCTGAACAGAGGTTTGGAGAAAGTGGATCATTTGGAGAGAAGTGATCTAGCTAGTTAGAGAAATGGAAACTATCCTAGTTAAAGGAATCTGTCCTAGAAACTCATCATTAGAGGAATTCACAGAGAAACCTTAGAGGAAGGAAAAAATAAATCGTTTTAAGTTTTAAAGAGTTGACATGTGGGAGAGGGGAAACAAGAGATAGTTCAAAGTTGCAAGGAAAACATTTCCAATTAATGTGAGGAGGGATTTTACATTGGGAGAGTTCCCAAAACTAAATGGCCATTTGGGAAGGCAGTACCTTCCCAGACAAAAGTACCAGGCATAGGTGAGCACTTGGTGAGGATGTTATAAAGGAGACTCTGGCTGGGCGCGGTGGCTCGTGCCTGTAATCCCAGCACTTTAGGAGGCCGAAGTGGGCGGATCATGGAGGTCAGGAGATCAAGACCATCCTAGCCAACATGGTGAAACCCCATCTCTACTAAATACAAAAAAAATTTAACTGGGTGTGGTGGTGCTCACCTGTAGTCCCAGCTACTCAGGAGGCTGAGGCATGGGAATCGCTTGAACCCAGGAGGCGGAGGTTACAGTGAGCCAAGAGCGTACCACTGCACAGCCTGGCAACAAAGCAAGACTTCATCAAAAAAAAAAAAAAAAAAAAAAAACCGCCCGGGAACGTGGCTAACACCGGTAATCCAACCACCCTGGGAGGCCAAGGCAAGCAGATCACCTAAGGTCAGGAGTTCAAGACCAGCCTGGCCAACATGTGAAACACTGTCTCTACTAAAAATACAAAAAATTACCTGGGCATGGTGGCACACACCTGTAATCCCAGCTACTCGCAAGGCTGAGGCAGGAGAATCACTTGAACCTGGAAGGCAGGGTTGCAGTGAGCCAAGATCATGCCATTGCACTCTAGCCTGAGCAACAAAGGAAACTCCATCTCAAAAATAAATAAGTGTGTGTGTGTGTGTGTGTGTGTGTGTGTGTGTATAAGGAGACTCAAACTTAAGGTGAGTGGGTTGAACAAAGTGCATATAAGATCCTTCCTACACCAAAAGTCTGTGATTGTGAGAAGTAGCTTTCTTATCTTGCAAGTTGAGATACATCAGAGGTTTAGAAAACCACTCTGGAGTTGAGGGAAGGAGAGATAACTTTTGATTGGGAGTAAATAATCAGGGGAAAAGTGACTGAAGGCCTGGGATCTTGCAACTGAAAAAGGGAAGATCTTGAACACTGAAGGAGGAACCATGTTCTATGAGAATGGTTAGTTGTTGACATATTAATTCCTTCAACAAACCATTTGAATACTTAATATGGTCCAAGCTCTGGGCTAGGAGCTGGAACAGCAAAGAAAAACCAGGACAAAAGTCCCTGACTTATGGAGTTCTTCCATTTAGTTACGAAACAGACCCATGAGCAGATAGTTATAACATGTGAAAAGGTGGAGATAAGATACAGAAGTGAGGCATCTAACCGAGGAAATAGAGAGGTGTCAGAAAAAAACTCTCCCTAGAGCAATCTAGGGTTGGATCTAAGAGCCGCCTGAGTAAAGGCATGGAGGCAAAAAACAGCACAATTGACGCAGAGAACTATGAAAAGTTGAGTGTTGCCTCATTTGTTCGTTCAACGAATAATCTGTGTAATGCCTGTCATGTGCGAGGCGCTGTTCCAGGCTCTTTAGAAATACTAGTGAACAAAAAACAAAGATCCCTGCCCTCGTGGAATATACATACTGGGATGGGAGGGCAGGGAAGGCAAACCCAATAAATAAATTATCGTATTCTAGAAGGTGGTATGTGCTATGAAACAAAGAGAAAAGTAAATGCCAGGTAAGGCAGTGTAAGGCGGGGAGGGAGTTGCAGAGAAAAGTTGCAATAATGAATAGAATTCTAAGCTTTGTTGAGATGACACGTGATCAAAGATTTGCATGAGATGAGGGAGTTAGCTATGACAATAAATGGAAGAAGAGTGTTTAAAGCAGAGAAAATCTAGTGCAGTGGCCTTACGGCAGGAATGTGCATGAAGGCATCAAGAAAGAGCAAGGAAACCAGTGTAACTGGACTGGGGTGAGTGAGTGAAGATGAGGAAGGTTTTGTGTAAAGTATATGATCTAACTGACATTTTAAACGTATACTAGGACAGGCATGGTGGTTTACCTTGTAATCCCAGCACTTTGGGAGGCGAGGACAGGAGTTTATGCAGCCTGACCAACATGGTGAAACCCCATCTCTACTAAAAATACAAAAAAAAAATGGCCAGGTGTGGTGGTGCATGCGTGTAAGCTCAGCTACTCAGGAGGCTGAGGCAGGAGAATCACTGGAACCCGGGAGGCAGAGGTTGAGGTAAACCAAGATCACCCCACTGCACTTCAGCCTGGGTAACAGAGTGAGACTTTGTCTCAAAAAAAAAAAAGTATCCCAGCTGCTATATTGACAGTAGATTGGTAGGAGGGACAGAAGGGCATTGCTTCTGGGGCAAAGGTAGAACCAAGGAAATGAATTGCAGTAATCTGAGCAGGAGATGACAATGGTGGCTGCTGGTAGCAGAGTAGGTAATAAGAGGTGGTCACGTTTGGGATATAGTATTTTGAAAGTAGCACCAACAAGATTTGCTGATTAACCAGATGTGGGCTAAAAGAGAGGAGTCCAAGACAGCTTCTAAAGTTTTTGGTCTAAGCAACTGGAAGGATGCAGTTGCCATCCACTGAGGTGAAACAGCCTATTGATAAAGCAAATGTGAAAAGAGGATCAGAAGTTTGATCCATGTGGATAAATTGTGAAGCAAGTCTCTTCTCAAGAAGTAGACAGGAGCCAAATTGTGGAAGATCTTGAATACATAGTGAGAAGCAGGCGCTATTCTAAAGACCCTGGAGAGCCACTGAAGAATTTTAAATAGTTGAAGAAATACGTAAACAAATTTGCATGTTAGAAATTTTACTGTAGCATCTTCGTCATGATAGTTCATGGAAAAGATGCTGAAGGGTAATAGTTGTAAGGATGAAGAGGAGGAACTGTCCAAAATATTTAGGCATTAAGTCTGCAGGACCTGGATCAGTTGGGGAATGGGTAGAAATAGTGATCTGAGGTTCCTGGTATGGGTGATAAGGTAGATTGTAGTACAACCAATTGAGCTTGTGAATCCAGGACGAAGGAGCAGGATTTCCGTTTTAGACGCAGTGAATTGAGATTCCTGTAGGTTATCCAGATGGGGATTCTAAATGGCTACTTCGGTGTGAAATGTGGAGGATGGACCACAGACCTGGGATAGAGACCCAGACTCATTGAGTGGAATGAGAATGACAGCATTTTAAAGGCATAGTTAAAAGGAGAGGAACCCACCCAGAGAGAACAGTTGCAGAGGTTTAAAATCTCAGAGAAGTGACATGGAGCCAGAAGAAAACAGTAGTGGGGGAAGGACAGCCAATGGCAATAAAGTCACAGAGGTCCACTAGGATAAGGACTGGAAAAGGTTCATTATTAAACAGCAACTGAAAGTACTAGAGAAAAAGAAAAAAAGTTCATTAAATTTAGGATTTCTGAAATCATTGATGATGTGAGCAAAAGCAATATTCATAGAGTGGTAATGTGTGAGATACTATTAGCGGGATATTTAAAAGTTAACTGGAATCAAAGGCCAGGAGCTTAGGAAAGATGTAAGAGCTATAAATACAAATTACAGGAGAACCCAGTGTGACAGAAACCACAGAAAGGTTTAAGGAAATGGAGTAATCACCAGTGCAAAGTACCGTAATGCAAAAAGGTTACAGAGGATAGGGAATGAAAAAGTACGTCTTCATTTCATAATCTGTGGGCTCAAGACCTTGGTCCAATAGAGGAACTGGAGTGGTATGAGACGATGTGTTGCTAATAGTCATTATGTTAATTATAAAGAATGAAGTTACTTAAGAACTAGTTATTAGTAATCAAACTGACCAATTTAGAAATTTAAAAGTAGGGCATATTTATGCTAATAAAGTAATCGAAGGAATTATGAATAAGTAACGTGTATAGACTTAAAGTTAAAATGAGTATGTATATGTTACCAGCTGACATGATATTTTAAAAGTCTAGCCAGGGAAGACTCTTGACCAATCCATTTACCAAAAACACAGAGCTCTGGAGAGAGCCTTATTTTCTAAGAACATTGACAGAATTCCCCTGGGACCCACCAGCTTATTTTTTTCACTCAACATTACCATGTTCTGTATCTTCATTTGGAAATAAAGAAATTTCAGAGTTTTTTTTTCCACTTAAAATAGCTTAAATTCTGATTGCATTGTTTAGGTGGAAGTGTATAAAAAGTGGTACTTTGGTAATAAAGCTATTAAACATCAGAATTGTTTTTCTCTGACAATTTTCTTTTTCTGGTTTTTTTGTTTTGTTTTTTTGGTTTTTTTGTTTGTTTGTTTGTTTTCGAGACAGGGTCTGGTCTGTCACCCAGGCTAGAGTACAGTGGCATGATCTTGGCTCACTGCAACCTCTGCATCCCAGGTTCAAGCGATTCTCCAGTCTCAGCCACCTGAGTAGCCGGGATTACAGGCGCCTGCCACCACACCTGGATAATTATTGTATTTTCCGTAGAGGCAAGATTTCACCATGTTGGCCAGGCTGGTCTTAAACCCCTGACCTCAGGCGATCCGCCTGCCTTGGCCTCCCAAAGTGCTGGGATTATAGGCATGAGCCACCGCGCCCAGCCTGACAATTTGTTTTGAACTTTGTTCCTCAGTATTTTTCATGGCAACATTCTAAGTTTAAATCTGACAGTAGTCTCCAGATTGTTAAGAATTAAGGAGTGATCAGTGGATGGTAAGAAATTATAGACAGCCAGTGTACAGACTTTTTGAAGAAGCAGAACACAAGTGGCAAACAGAACAAGGGTTTCTGTGGGCAGCACGATGAGGGGAAGAAGTGTGTGTGTGTGTGTGTGTGTGTGTGTGTGTTTTAAAAGAAGGCAACTGAGATGTTTATAGGATGATGAGGAAAAGAGCTAGCAGAGGACAATTTGAAAGTACAAGAGGGAAAGGAGGTATTTAATGGAAAAAAATCAAAAGAACTGATATGGGAAGTGGTGTTAGAAGCACAAGAGGAGTAATTAATTAGACTTAAAACAGAGAGGAACACCGAGTCTCTAAAAGACAAAGGGAAGTCAATATCCATACACTTTAGCCATGCCTGTTTTATATGTGGTGTATATGGCAGAAATCCCAGTATCTGGTTATTTTTGTTTGCTTATTTGGAGATGAGGTCTCATTATGTTGCCCAGGTCTTGAACTCCTAGTCTCAGTGATTCTCCTACCTCAGCCTCCCGAAATGCTTGGGATTACAGGCATGAACCACTGCATCCGGCCTATTTAGTTATTTTAGAAATTGTCATTTTTACAGTTTAAGTTTGTATTCGTCACTGAATAAATCATGGGTTTTTGTTTTCTAGGCACTAACTGCGGCATCTATGACCTTTTTTATCATCGCACAAGCCCCTGAACCATATATTGTTATCACTGGATTTGAAGTCACTGTTATTTTCTTTTTCATAATTTTATATATACTCAGACTTGATCGATTAATGAAGTGGTTATTTTGGCCTTTGCTTGTAAGTGTTCAGTTTCATCCTTAAATTTTACTTTTCCTTACCATAGTGAGATATTTTAATAAACTCTGTTTTTTACTTGTCTTAAACCTTTAAGGTGATCTCTGATAGGCTTAGGAAGGAGGAGCTCTACCCATTGCTAATGTGCTCTGTATTGCCCTTGGGAGAGGTTTGCAGCCACAGAGCATAAGTTCTCTGTGCACTATCTATCAGTACATGCAGGCTGACGTTTCTGTTAGAATTCACTTAGATAGATCTTCTAAAGAAATTTAAATTTAGGATAATGTTAATAAAATTATAGTGCATTCTTAATCTTTATTACCTATTTGAATGCATGTTAATATGGTCTAAAAATTGGGATAGAGATGGAGACAGATATGCAAGTATCTATCCTTGCACATCCCTGATCACTAAATGGAAAATCAAACCAATTGGGGAGGCTAAAGTACAATGTTATCTCACATGAAAAAGTCTGTAGTCATTACTAAACAACGTTAGCACCTCTTACATTTCGTAGTATATAGACTGCAACCTGCCATACTCAGCAGCAGGAGTAACTCCCCGGTGGAATGCCTAGATGTTTCTAAAAACTGTCAAATTGGGCAGATTAAAGTTATTAGTTAAGATGTATGTAGCCCCTCAGTCTAAGAAAAACTAAGTGACTTCACCTCTGTCCTCTTGCAAGTCTCATCCCCAATATCCTGTTTCCATAGGTCTCCCTCCTAAATACCCCTGCTGCCCTTCTCCTCTTTGGCTGGACTGATAGCTGCCATGTCTTCCTCGGCTGCACTGGTCTCATCCTCTTGGATGCCACAGTGCTAATATCCAAACTGGTAATTCCTATTAAGGAGAAAAGACTTTAGAGCTATTCTTAAAACATAACCATGCCTTAAAATGGTATGTTCTGGAACCACCTTCAAGGGCAGTGGCAAGCATTTCAGGCTAATCATACACTTTTTAAAAGTCCTAAAATGGAAAAGCTGGGAAATAGATAAGATCTTCATAGCACCTCTCAAAACTACTTGATCTACACTTCAGAGCTGTCCTTGATTGAAGGGAGGTCTAGGAAAGGAGATTACAAAGCCTTCCTCAGTTGGCCCTCATTTAGTGGCAGAAAGGGCTAACCTAAGTTGTTCTAAAGATTTTCTTCAAGAAAATAATGAACACTGGTCCACATCCTTTTGATCTTGTATAGTTGCTCTTTACACTCTGCTTCTCTAGAGTTTAATAAAACTAACACATTTTAGCCTTTCTTTTTCTTCAAACTAGTAATTGCTTGAAGTTTCTTACATGTCCCAATAATAAACTTGGAGCTCTGAGTGTAACAGAGTATACTGAGAGAGAGTGGCTTATACGTGGCACACTGAAAAGAATAGTTCCCAAAGCTCCTCTGAGGATCAAACTTGACTGATACTGTATCTCTTAGAAATGGAGTGTTATATGGGTAACTAAGTTTTTGCTCCGTTATGAAACCCAGATTCCTTTCTGATCTTGATCTAATGAAATTATTTATTCAGCAAATGTTAAGTATTTGCTAATCCTAGATTCTGTATTTGGTTCTTTAGTAAGACAAAACAAAAATCTTGTACCTCAGCAACTTTAAATGCAGCCAGGAAGCAACACAGAGAATAGGTGCTGTGATAGATACACGCCTAGGATGCTGTGGATGCAACCCAGCCAGGGAAAGGGACCAAATCACAGTAGGCTTGTGAAGAAAAACTGCCTGAATTGAGGGCTGAAGAATGAAGTGTAGTTAGCAGAGGGCTGATACAGGGAAGAGAAAGTGCTTTTCTGGTAGAAAAGCAGCAGCATATGTAAGGGTCTGGGTAGAGAAAAAACATGACCCTCCAGGACCTGCAGGTATATCTGAATGGCTGGGGTATTGAGTTGTGAACAAGAGCTGGGGCAAGAGTGAGGTTTGAGAAAACAGGGTCAGAGCATACAAGGGTTTTTGTGCCCTGGACTTTAACCCAAAGGCTGTTGGGAGTTTCTGGAGGCTTTTAAGTAGGAAAGTGGCATGATCAGATGATCAGCCTCCGTGTCTTGAGAGGATGCTGAGAGAGGAAGAATATGTTTAAGGAGGGCTGCAGGAGAGCAGTGTGTAATGACTTTAGCTTGAGAAATACTAGATTTTAGTTACTTATGGGATATTTATATGGCAATGTTCAAAAATGATGTGAAACTTAAGAGGAGCTAGAGCTGCAGCTTTAGGAGTCATCACCTTGTGATGTTAACTGAACTTGGACTGGCCAAAATGGCTCAGAGCGAGTGTAGAGAGAGCTGAAGGTAAAACTGGGAAATGCCAACATGTGAGATGAAGAGTGACCAGAAAAGGCAGGAGAGAACCCAAAGGAGACTGCTGTCATTGAAGCCAAGACGGGAATACATTTCAAGAAGAAGGGACGTATTTAAACAGAGAAGTATACACACACACAGACGCACACACAGCCCCCTGGTGACCTTTTCCAGAGAAGTTTGTGCATGCGCGCGCGCACGCACACACACACACACACACACACTCACACACTCTGCCCCCTGGTGAGCTTTTCCAGAGAAATTTGCATGCATGTGCGCACGCACACACACACACACACACACTTACACACTCACATACTCTGCCCCCGATGACCTTTTCCAGAGGAGTTTGCCTCCAGTGGGCAAGTGACAGGAAAGTTGTGGGACTGAGCAGGGAAGGAAAGAGACAACTCAAGGGATCATCGCCGAGTTGAGGAAATATGGCCAGGGACAAATAAAAGCAATGCCAGAGGTCCCTGCAGAGTAGAATTGGAGCCAGAGCACAGGTGAATTTGCCTGGGGCTCTTACCTAAAGTGAAGGACACAGAGATGGCTGATGGTTCCAGTTAATCTGTAGGTGGGGAAAAGGTAACTTCTAAGTACTTCCATCTGCTAGCCACTGCCTTTGCTAATTAGGAGAGGGCTTGATCATCTCCACTCAGATTGTCCCAAAATTGTAGTCCTTGATTCAATCTGTAGAGCAGGCCTTCTCTGATTGCTCCCCCAAGTGCCCCAAATGACAGAAAACACACAAAATGAGCCATCCTGGGGCTTTGAGGTGGTATCTATGCATAGGCTCAAAATTCCTTTGAAATCTCTCTTTTTGTGATTAAATTTACATTCTACTCTGTGGCATATAGATGTTTCATTTTTAATATAAAAGCAATGTTCTCAATTACTCTTAAGGATCATTGGTATTCCAGGGCAGGCATATCCTTTTTTCCCCCCATGGTTCTCTGCACTCCTCAGAACACCGCTTTGATCCAAAGCCATCTATAAACACTTGCCCAGATTGCTCGCAGGATGCAGGCTGCCTGTCTGAAGTAGGAGTGTGGTCTGTTGCCTTTCGAAGCAGAGCAAAATATCCAACACAGACGAGAGTTAACCTAGAATAGGTAGTCTCAGTATCTCCCACAAATGAGAACTTTTTTCTTCCTAAGTTTATCTGATCTTGCCCTGCCCACATTAGACCTCTCTTCCTACTTTCTTTTTAATAACTGCTTTTCTGAATTACCAGGGTTTTGCCGTTTGGTATTTGTGTTATTCCTTCTTGCCTATGATTATCTGCAAATATACATAAACCTCTCAACTAGACAGTTTACCTTTCGCACACTACCCATCCATTTTAAAAATGTAAATTTCACTTTTTAAAGTCATAGTTAAGAATGAACATAATTTTTGCTTTTTAAAAGTATTAAACGAATGAGGTATATAATCAGCAATAATAGCATAATTGGTCATCCATTGCATAGAGATGTATGTGGGGGTTTTCCTGAAAATTACCACTTAAGTGTGTGCTATTTTAAGTGTTACTGCATTTTTTTTTTTGAGACAGAGTCTGGCTCTGTCACCACGCTGGAATGCAGTGGTGTAATCTCGGCTCACTACAATCTCTGCCTCCTGGGTTCAAGCCATTCTCCTGCCTCAGCCTCCCAAGTAGCTGGGACTACAGGGTCTCACCACCATGCCTGGCTAATTTTTGTATTTTTTAGTAAAGATGGGGTTTCACCATGTTGGCCAGGCTGGTCTCGAACTCCTGACCTCAGATGATCTACCCGCCTTGGCTTCTCAAAGTGTTGGGATTATAGGCGTGAGTCACAGCTCCCGGCATTAATTGAATTTTAGTAACATAAAGTTTGATATAGAATGTAGACTACTCTGCATTTTCCTATGTTGTTAAAAATGAGCATTTTTATTTCCCAGTGGCACCCATTCTAACTTAAACTTTCTACATAGTACTTGCTTTCATAATCAGAGAAGTTTTCCCTTCAACTATATTTAAGTAAAAAATAAAAGCTTTTTAAGTAAATGATTGGCATATTATAGGTAAAAGAAAACCACTAGGTGTCATTAGAAACCAAATACTATCTAGGTATCATTTTGCTGTGACATTTTGGTTTCCTGAAAGATAAATACTAAACAAATTTTTAAAAATTAAAATTTCAAAATATTTAGGACATTGACTCTTTTCTTTGAAACAGAGTCTCACTCCGTTGCCCAGGCTGAAATGCAGTGGCGTGATCTTGGTTCACTGTAACCTCTACCTCCCAGGTTCAAGCCATTCTTGTGCCTCAGCCTCTGAGCAGCTGGGATTACAGGCATGCACCACCATGCCCGGCTAACTTTTGTATTTTTGGTAGAGATGATTTCACCATGTCAGCCAGGCTGGTCTCAAACTCCAGGCTTCAAGTGATCCATCCGCCTCCCAAAGTGCTGGGATTACAGGTATGAGCCAGAGCATCCAGCTTGCTGACACAATTTTGTTTTTTTTTTTTTAGCATTGCGTGGTAGTCTTCATGTAAGGCTGAGCTTTATTGTGTGTTTTTAGGATATTATCAACTCACTGGTAACAACAGTATTCATGCTCATCGTAGCTGTGTTGGCACTGATACCAGAAACCACAACGTTGACAGTTGTTGGAGGGGTAAGTGGAAGTCTTTCTGGTTTCTTTCTTCAGGTTTTATCAGAATGCAAATTTATTTGGAAAACAGATGTAAGAATAGAAAGCTATACTGTATTCATCCTTGAGGTTCCTAGACCAATATACAGTGCCTAGTGGCTTAATATTTTTTGTTTTTGTTTTTTGTTTTTTTGAGATGGAGTCTTGCTCTGTCACCAGGCTGGAGGGCAGTAGCGCAATCTCAGCTCACTACAACCTCCGCCTCCTGGGTTCAAGCGATTCTCCTGCCTCAGCCTCCTGAGAGGCTGGGACTGCAGGCACACACCACCATGCCCAGCTAATTTTTTGTGTTTTAGTAGATACAGGGTATCACCATGTTGGCCAGGATTGTCTTGATCTCCTGACCTTGTGATCCGCCTACCTCGGCCTCCCAAAGTGCTGGGGATTACAGGCATGAGCCACCACGCCCAGCTAGCTTTGTCGTGAATCCTTGCCCTGATTAATGTGAAGGAATATGATTTTATACTAGAAGTGGAATTAGCCTGATAAAGAGGTTCCTACAGATTTCTTACAGGTACGTAGAACTAGACTAGACTGACAAAAGCTACTACTAGGATTAGCTACAGCACTTAGCTCTGAGAAACCTGATGTCAAGCAAAACAAACAAAAAAAGATGGATAAGTTTCATAGCTCTCCCTTTTATAGAAAAGGATACATACCACTTGTTAAGATGAGATAGACTATTTTGAGCTCAGTTATTTCTTGTTCAGATCCTTTGGATAGAATAGAATAGAAGATGCCCTTATGGTAAGGGAACATTGATAGGGCACCTTGCAACTAAAGGATCATTTTGAACACTGAAGAGAAGCAGATCAGTTCCATCAGACCTTATCCTAGAAAGCAAACCAGAATATGACTCAAGTAATTTAATTATAGTTCTATCTGATATTCTGCTAAGATTTCTCATACAAGGTTCAAAATCTTTTAGCTTCTCTAAGTTCTGTCCTAGAGAATTGAATTAGAAAGTTCTTAACTAAATCTTCCTGCTTCCTTGTTCTTTCATAGTATGGGTCACTTAGGAGAACTCTCAGATAGTCATATATGTCAGAATCCATGATTTTCATCTCCCTTAGGCCCTAAGCAACTTCATGAAGGATCAGAATTATTTTAGAAATGAGATCGCTCTGTATCAATTTCCCCCAGTTGTTTTTGAAGATAATACTCATCTTTCTACTATGAAGAAGGAGGGAACCAGGCATAGGATTTACTTTCATTCATGTTTTTACTCATTCATTAATTTCCTCATTTCTTAAGTGTACTTCAGCAGGGGCTGACAAAGTATAGAGTTGTGCTGTTCAGTATAGTAACAGCAGTTGCTAGCCACATAGGACTACTGAGCACGGGAAATGTGGCCAGGCTGAATCAAGATCAGCTGTAAGCATAAAAATACACATTGAATTTCAAAGATGTTTTACCCCAACAAAGAATGTAGAATATATTGTTAATAACTTTGTTGATTGCATGTGAAATGATAGTATTTTAGATATACTGAGCAAAATACATTAAATCTATGACATTTCTTTACATTTATAATGTGTCTGTTAAAAAATCTTTAATTATACGGCTATGTTACATGTGACTGGCATTATGCTTCTTTTAGGCAGCACTGGACTAGAGTGTGAGCCCTATCCTCACGTTGCTTAGAGCCTAACAGAGACAGAAGTGGAAACCGCTATATGTAAGCTGTTGACAGGGAGCTGCAGGGTGCAGAAAAGAGGAAACTACCTCTCTGGCAGTGGAATTGCTATTTGCTGAGAATAAAGGAGATAAAAGTGAAAAGTTTCCTGGTAGAGGAGCCAATAATTTACAGAATGCCAGTCATGAAAAGATTGGTAGCAGGTATTCAGTGTGGTCAGAACCTAGGAGGCAGTGGCTTGAGACTCCGGGTGGAAAAGGAGACTGTGAGAGCCATGTCTAGAGCTGGGAAGCCAAACTTCCTGATCACTGGATGAAGCTAATCAAACAGCATGCAGGGGATGACATCACCTCCTCCATCCCCAGCCCCAGCTCTCAAATAGCCATCAGAGTGTCTGAAGGCTTCCACATGTTCTTGTTTATTGCCTTTACCTCAATTTTACTTTCTTAAGGCCTATTTAGAATCTCACATCTTAAGCAGACGTAGCCTAGCCTTTGAGAGTTCACTTTGGCTCATATTATTAACTTCAGTTTTTTGGAGCTACAGTCCCCATGATTTAATATTGAGCTGGTGTTAATTTTGACCTTTTCTTCCCTAGAGTTTGTCAGCAGAGAAGTCAAAGAGTTGAATACTGGGGTTAGAAATATTGATTGGTAACTAAATATCCTCAGTAGGGCTTAAAAGAATACATGTAAGAGCAGGTCAAGAGATAAAAGCAAACAAGTATTTATTTCAGAGCCCACACTGCTTCATTATTTTTCTGCTCACCTAAATACCTTTTCTCTTTCTATAGGCAAGTATCTAGAAAATTTAGCAATGAGGAGAATAAGATGATCTCTGAATCTCTCCATGTTAGTATTAGGTGCAGCACAGGGGCAATCTGAGTGCCCTAGCCAGAGAAGAATCTGGCAGGCAGACCACTTAAAACTTGTGTGAATGATGGGAGTGGGGACCATGGTTAGAGCAGTAACATGTGTCTTTCTTTCCAGGTGTTTGCACTTGTGGCAGCAGTGTGCTGTCTTGCCGACGGGGCCCTTATTTACCGGAAGCTTCTGTTCAATCCCAGTGGTCCTTACCAGAAAAAGCCTGTTCCTGAAAAAAAATAAGTTTTGTAATTTTATATTAATTACTTTTTAGTTTGATACTAAGTATTAAACATATTTCTTTATTCTTCCACATATTTTCTGCGGTTATTTTAACTCGGTGTGAGAGCTGGAGGAAGAGATTTACGAACTCTGCGCCCAGCGCAGAGCACTACTATAACTTCGAGGGATCGGGTTTTCTGGCTCCCCAGCTTGGGTGGTGTGGCAGGGAAGAAATGTGCCCGGATCGGCCTTGGGGATCTTTGAATCTCTTTACTGCCTGGCGGGTCGGCAGCTCCGAGGGGTAGGGTTGCAGAGGTTTTGAGTTCTCAGGCTAGGTATTGGCATTGCACCCCCCCTTCTCCGTGGCAATGAGGGTGACTGAAGGCCTCAGCTTGTCGGCGGGGCAGCGAGAACTGGGTGCGCGCGCCGGGGAGGTAGCAGGCGTTAGGACGTGACGCTGGTTCGCAGGGGAGAGCCAGCCGCTGCTGCGGCACTGGTTCAGAAGGCCAGGCCCTAGGGACCCACCATGAATCCTGAAGATACCAAACCTGAGTCGTCCAAGGCACCTTCAGGGAGCTTGAAACAACCAGAGACTGCCACAGCCCTGGCAAGTGGCGGCAATGTAGTGAGTTCTGTACCCAAGGCACGGCGCGACGTGTCAGCGAAGACCGCACCCCGGAAGCACTCCGCCGTCTCAGTTCGCACAGTGCAGTCCGTAGCCCCCGCACGTCCCAAAGGCAGTGAGGGCACTGCACCCTCAAAGAAAGCCACCAAACGCCCACCCCCAATGCCCTCTGCACCCACTGAGTCCAAACTCTTAAATGAGGCAGCGATCAAAGAGCGTGCGGAGGGCCGAACCAAAGTCCCGTACAAATTCAGGGACAGCCTCAAGCGTTTTTTCTTCTCGCCCACTGGAATGTTGAAGATCCTGAGAATGGTGAGCGGAGAGCTGGTGAGACCTAGCTGGGGGGGATGTGGCCGGCAGTGGCCTCAGGGGAATGCCCAGGGGGCGCCAGCTCCAGAAAGCTTCCACAGTACACTTTACCACTCACTTTTGTTTTGCCTCACCTTTCCTCCCCACCGCCCGATGCTCTTTACACACTCAACCCTTCCTACTCAACTTGCCTTGTTTTCCCTTTTTTATTTCTCAGGTTTCCTCTCACAAAGGAAATTAGAAAAGCAATGAAGATAATAGGAACTTGTAAGTTGTTAGGAAACAAAAATAATCAGTACAAGAGCTGTCATTTGAAAGACCTATTAAATTGATAAACCACTGGCCAATATAATCAAGAAAAAAAGGGGGAAGAGAGGATGTATATTAAAGCTAGAACACAGGAAAATAATCACAAACATCAGTGAAACTGAAAGGATCTACAAGAGTACCTTGCAAAACAAATTGATGTGAATAATTGGATGAAATGGTTGATTTTCTGGAAAAATATAAATTACCAAAACCGATCCCAGAATAGGGAAAAATCTAAACAGGGCAATATAAACATAGAAGAAAATGAGAATTTCATCAAATGAGTATCTTTCAAAAATGTATCAGGCCCAGGCCCTTTCACAAGTTAACTCTTTCAAGCCTTCATGGGATATAATTCTGATACTACTCTAGCTTTGTCAAGGAATAGAAAAAGAAGAAACACTTCTGAACTATCTTTACAAAGTCAGTATAATACTGATAGGAAAACTTGACCAAGTTCAGAAAAAGAAAACAAACTAGAGATCTCAATATCTAATATCAATATATTAGCAGATGATATTCATCACTACTTTATGAAAATATAATACAAGGAAGAAACAGGATGATTCAATATTAAGACTCTATTAAAATAATTCACTGTATTATAAGTAATAAGAAAAAATGAGATTATATCACATTACAAAAAATTATGAGATTATGTCACAGAACATGACAAAATTCAACATTTGTCCCAGATTTTCAAGAAGGGAGACCAGTAAGATAGGAGTATATAAATATTCCATTGGCATTATAAAAATAAACATTTCAAACTAAGGCCATCAGCCAACAGAAGGATTCGTTAAATGAGGGGGGAAAATGATGCCTGCTACACTGTGAGTCAATTTTTCTGAAACCACTAGTCATAATTAGGAAGAAAAAAATGTTTGAAAAGAGCTGGCCAGGTATGGTGGCTCACACCTGTAATCCCAGCACTTTGGGAGGCCAAGATGGGTAAATCACCTCAGGTAAGGAGTTCAAGACCAGCCTGGTCAATATGGTGAAACCCCATCTCTACTAAAGATACAAAAATTAGCCAGGTGTGGTGGCGCACACTGTAGTCCCATTTACTCGGGGGCTGAGGCAGGAGAATCGCTTGAACCTGGGAGGTGGAGGTTGCAGTGAGCTGATATCATGCCACTACACTCCAGCCTGGGTGACAGAGCAAGACTCTATCTCAAAAAAAAAAAAGAGGTAAAATATATCCTTTCTTTCAGCTAATATGATTATATATCTAGAAAAACCCAAATTAACTGGAAACAATTTAGAACAAGATAATTTAGTTAGGTGACTTATTATTGTGTTAATAAATAAACTAAAAGCTTTCCTAGACAAATAACCACTTAAAATGTAAGAAGAAAATATTTCTCTTTACCACAGTAATCAAAATGATCAAATATCTAAAAATAAGTGAAATATGATACACATATGGGAAGAAAACTTTAAAACTCTCCTGAGACATCTTTTTTAAAACCACCAGAATAACTGGAAAGACATACTTTGTTCTTGAGAAAAACTAAAGTGTGAATTCTTCCAAATTATAAGTAAGTATTTCATTTAGAAATCCCAACTAAAATGCCAACGCTTAGCTTGGGGAACTTGACCAACACAAACATGGGAGGCATAAACAGTCTGAGAATGAGTAATAGGAAGACTAGGCCAAACAATAACTCAGTAGAAAGTGAGTTACCTATCACAGAGTACTAGAGGAGGAAGCAACAATTCAGTGAAAGAACAGTCTCAAGAGATCAAAATACATCTGAGAATTTAGTATACCATAAAGGTTGGATTTCAGATCAATGGGGATAATACTGGCATTTCCCAATAAACAATGTTGAGATAATCAGCAGCTGTTTGGAAAGAAAGAAGACTGAGGCTCTTCCTCACTACTGCTACCAAAATCAACGTATATGTATTTTACTAGTATATATACAGACTTACTTCTAGTATGCAGTATGAACTGTTAATACTGGTTACTTTTAAGGAGAGAGACTAAGGTTGAGTTGGGGGGAAGAGAAAGAAATTGATATTTTTTTTATCCTTCTATACTGTGTGCTTTTTTATTATTCTCATGTATTTTTCATTTCTTCAAAATATAAGAAATGTTAAAAATGTATGTGCAAAACAGTACAGGCCACTGCACCACACTGTAATCAGATTTACATTCCGACAATATAGATTTTTTTTAATTGTGCATTAAAACAAATCCTGTTTCTTTTATTGCAGAGTCTTATCATAGGAGCATTAGCTTGTTTCATCATCGCCCAAGCCAATGAGTCATTTATAGCAATCACAATTCTGGAAATCTGCATCGTCGTTTTTTTTATGCTAATATATATGCTAACCCTTCACCACTTGCTGACCTATTTACATTGGCCCTTACTTGTAAGTGTTCATTTTTACAATTCTTCACATACAAGCTTTGCCCTCAGCCCCAGAGTAAGGACTCTCCTCAAGGGAAAACAACAGAGCTATCTCTCTAGAGAAGGACATAACTGAGCTGTGACAGTTAGGGTGTTGCCCTGCTCCAGAAAGATTCCTTGGAGCCTTGTGCCTACAGGACAGCCAACGCACTCCCACTCTAGCCCTGAGTGTAAAGCCCCTTATTACTGCACTAAACATATGGGACTTGTCAGCTTGTCCTAAAAAGATTTTTAATTAGTGCATGAAGTTGGTAAACACATTTCTTACCCATTGCTTGTAAAACAGTGCATGTTTCTGCTTTGCAAACAGCACTCTGATTACAAACATTCTCCCCAAAAGCAAAAGTTGATATGATGGAGTTTGTAGAAAATTGCTGCGTATACCCTTAAAGATTATAGAGTCAACCTTTGTGTGTATGTTAGGGTTCATATCACAAAGGGGTGCTGGACTAACCAGAAAAAGACTTGTAGAGCCTTCTTTAATAGCTTTTTCCAGACTTTCACATTCTTTGCCAACTGAAAAACTGCGGAAGCTAATCCCTTAGGTCTCAGACTAGAGAAGCAGTGTGGTTTCGTCCAGAGGCAGCCATGGGCCTTTCCTAGCCTTGTGACCTTTAGCCTCAGTTTCCCCATTTAAGAAATACAGAGAAGGAAAAGTATGATAATAACTACCTCATAGAGTTTCCAAAATATTTAAGTGTGTGCAAAGCCAATAGCTCAGTATGTGACACAAAGTAAACCTTCTAATGTCCAAAAACCGTCTGATATCTGTAGCGTTTGCCATTCTCTCTTGCGCTGTGAACAATCCTAATTCAGATCTTAGACCTCTTCTACATCCCACTTCCTTACAGAACATTTTTCTAACCTCAAAGTAAGAGCGTTCCTTTTGAACTAAAACTCAAATATTGTCTTCAGATGTGTGAGAGATTTTCTGCAAAGGCTGCTGAGCTCTCTCTGTCCCACAGAATGCCGAGCACAGGAAGCAGACAAAGCAAATATGAGCAACTTTAATTGAACACGTGGAAGACCCTTTTAGTTATGGAGAGGTTTCTGAGGGGAAGCTCAAATCTCTGTCCATGGAAATTTTCAAGAAGGGAAGGTAAAGTAACCATTTTTGAGCATATACCATGTGCCAGATACTTTTTCATGCTACCTTATTTAATCCTCACAACAACCCAGTGAGGTTATAGTCATCCCTCACCCCCCACTTAACAGATGAGAAAATTGGATTAAAAACATTCAATTGCCCATGGCCATATGTAGGTGCATTGGAACTCAGATTTGTGCCCAGGTCTATCTGATTTTAAAGCCCAGACTCTTTTGAGACTATATAACCTATTATCTTGTGATGATTTTCTATCTCCATCCTCCATTAAGGTAAGAAACTCAGTAAAACTACATCTTTGTGTCTTCCTCAGCTTCTCTAAATTTTATCTCTGTTTCTTGTTTCCTCATGATTTTCTTAAAATATGGAGCCAAAGGCCAGGCACAGTGGCTCACACCTGTAATCCCAGCATTTTGGGAGGCTGAGGCAGGTGGATCACGAGGTCAGGAGTTCGAGACCAGCCTGGCCAACATGGTGAAACCCTGTCTCCCCTAAAAATACAAAAATCAGCCGGGCGTGGTGGTGGGCGCCTGTAATCCCAGTTACTTGGGAGGTTGAGGCAGGAGAGTTGCTTGAACCCGGGAGGCAGAGGTTGCAGTGAGCAGAGATCATGCCATTGTAATCCAGCCTGGGCAACAAGAGCAAACTCAATCTCAAAAAAAAAAAAAAATATATATCTATATATATATATATGGAGCCAAAGGTGAATTGGTTATCCTGGCGGGTGTACACAGGCCCTTGGGGGTGGGTGACTGATGGCTCCACAGCACCATCAACTGTGGTCAGGAGGACCGGAGCCCCCTGAGGAAAGGACTCACGCAGGCTGAGTCCACACAAAGCTGGAGAGAGCCAGGAGATGTCATACTTTGCTTTAGGGTTCAGGGATAATGCCCAAGAAGTACTAGACAGAGGTAAGAATTAGGATCTCCTGAGCTTGAACCGTGAGTGTCCTGTGAGAGGATCTGTTCTCACAGTGGTCACAGAAAGTTCAGCCCAGCTCCTGTAGGGTCAACTCCAATGAAGCCAGGCCCCCTTGCTGTCTGTCTTAAGTGACAGCATCTTCTTTTGGGGGGATGGCTGTGGGAGCCCTGACTATGATTTGGAGCCCTTGCCTTCTTCTTGCTACTGTCCTCAAGAGCATGGGCCAGACTTGGCACAGCACAGGATATACCTTGTGAGCTCCCAGGAGCTTCATGGTGGGGAAATTCTGTGTTACCAGGATGGTTGCCCAGTTATTCTGATGTTCAGTTCACACTAGCAGGACACATACTGAGCAATCACACAGTTGGTCAGATGGTAAGTGATCTAATTAACTTAGAAGTTTTTGAAAAAGACTCATCAAAACAGGACTCAAATTGTGTTCTCCTGTCCAGTCCCTTCCTTTCAAATCCACTCTTTCAGATTCTGTGAGATGAAGGATGTGTACCTACACAATTTTTCAGAGGGGCAAGTAGCTACCACTGGGAGGCCTTGGCACAGCAGGAAATGTGCAAGTTTCATGAGGGTATTAGTGCTGGGAGGTGCTGACTTGGCACTTCAGAAGGTAGACAGGCTTAGAATCAAGCTTCAGGAGTCACTTGGGACCTTATGATAAGGTCAGTGTAGGAAGCCCCGGAACACACGGTCAATTTCATACTAGAACTGTTTCAGGCTCTGCGCAGATTCAGAGGCCTCCCCACAGACGAGAGGTGCCCAACACGCAGCACCACTTCCTTTCAGCCCTTCCCTCCAGGCAAGAAGGCTTGGTTCCCAGGAGGTCTAGGATTAGGGTAAGGAGGGCTGACTTTAAGTGGTGATTTCTAACTTAAAGGCTCATGAAAGGATAGAGTTCCTTATTTCCCTATTCCAATTATTGTTTGACAAAGGGGTGAGGGTAAAAGTCCCCACCAGGGAGACAGATACAGTCTGATACATCGGGGCTTGGACTCAGCAGGGAAGCCCCAAAGAGCACTGGCTGCAGATACAAGTGACCAAGTGACCTACTGAGATCTGTGGGTTCTGGGACCGTATTTTGTCAAGGCCTCCTCCTCTGGATAGATGATGGAGCCTGGGCTCAGGAACCCATACTCAGTCTCTGAGTTGCAGCTGTGAAGGCTGTGCCAGGGACCCTGACACCATGGGGAAGGTACAGGCCCAGCTCTAACCCCAAGGTATGTTAGGGCCTATGAGGTCTCAGATGGGCTCTTGGTGTTCTTGGTTCATGTGAACTCGCAGAATAAATGTGCCGACTTCCAAAGCACTAGTTTTACCTGCAGACTTGAGAGTGGAACTAAATCCATAAATAAAGTTAATTTAAACTTTTAAAATTTAAACCCATTTTTATCAGCATGAGTCTGCATCAAAGCTAGGAAAAGTACAATTTTCCTCACCCCACACATTCTCTTCATTTTAGGGTTACCAGTTCCCCCACTCTAGCCTAGTGTCAGGTACCAGGATACCTAAGAAAGTATGAATTCGAATTATTGTCTTCTAAGTAGCTCATATTTTAAACACTTCTACATCATAAAGAATACAGTCCAGCATAGTCAGAGAAACTGAGTTCTGGTCAAGTAGATGTTTTTGCCAACAGAAAGCAATTTTTTAAAAGGAATACAATAAACATTGTAAACTAAAACAAAAAAATGAAACCAGTGAAAGTTGCAGTTAGTTGAATACTCATTATTTGTAAATTCCAATTACAAATACTACATTTTGTGAAACTAATCATGTTTTAACTTTTTTTTTTTTTTTTTTTTGGAGATGGAGTCTTGCTCTGTTGCCCTGGCTGGAGTGCAGTAGCACAAACTCGGCTCACTGCAACCACCGCCCCCCTGGTTCAAGTTATTCTCTTCCCTCAGTCTCCCATGTAGCTGGGATTACAGGCGTCTGCCACCACACCCGGCTAGTTTTTGTATTTTTAGTAGAGACAGTATTTTAGTAGAGACCGTGTTGGCCAGGAAGGTCTTGATCTCTTGACCTTGTGATCCACCTACCTCGGCCTCCCAAAGTGCTTGGATTATAGGCGTGAGCCACCACGCCCTATTGCCCAGGCTGGAGTGCAATGGTGAGATCTCGGCTCACTGCAACCTTCACCTCCCAGGTTCAAGCAATTCTCCTGCCTCAGCCTCCCGAGTAGCTGGGATTACAGGCATACCTGGCTACTTTTTGCATTTTTGGTAGAAACAGAGTTTCACCATGTTGGCCAGGCTGGTCTCGAACTCCTGACCCCAGGTGATCCACTCGCCTCGGCCTCCCAAAGTGCTAGGATTACAGGTGTGAGCCACCATGCCTGGCCTGATTAACTTTTGTTCTAATATTCAGTTTTGGTTTAAAAAAATAATAGCAGCCACCATTAAGGCATCTTTCTCTTTCCCACTTAGAATTCTACATGATTTTGAATATCTCAGAGAATAGTTTGGAGGCTTTATGGAAAAATTGTCAAGTAAAAAACACATTTCTCATTTTAGTCGGAGAAAGTTACTTGATTCAATAAGGTATTTGGGGGGAAAGAGAATAATAAGTAAGGATGGTATTTATGAGGAAAGTGGAAGTCCTACCGCACGTGGCCAAGCTCAGCTGCAGTTTTAACACAGCCATCAACCATATCTGTCTCTCTGTCCAGATGAGGCAAATAAGAGGGTCTGTGTCTAAGACAAAAGGGAGGAGGTTAGCAGGAAGAAGGCCCTTGGGCACTCAAATCAGACTGCCCAAGGTCATAGCCACTTACTGGCTGAACAACCCTGGGCAAGTTGCTTACCCATCTGTAAACTGGGGATAATGAGAGTTTGTTGTGAGAATCAAATGAGATCACATATTAACACATTGGCACAGTACATGACACATAGTAAGTGCTCAATAAATGTGAGTAAGCTACAGTAGAACTGTTAGATACAAGGCAAACCTTAGCTCCAATGGACAGTTCAGGAGAGTACTTCTTCTTTGTAAGTAAGGACCACAGTAAACTATAATATCCATAGTCCAAGAAGGAGATAAAATTATGACAGGTAGTCAAAGACTGGTTGGGCCTGGTCTGTGGTTGGTTTATTATCATTATTGGTGTGCTTTCACTCAAATTCTCATGATCTAAGGCCACAGCCAGTTAGTGGTCAGAGAAACTGAGCTCTGGTTATGTAGATGTTTCGGCCAACAGAAAGCAATTTTTAAAAAAGAATATTTGACTTTTGAAGTTTACAGTCTGCTTCTCAGTTGTAAGAATCCTTGTTCACATCTTTGACTACCTTGGTTTACACAGTCCTCAGGGGCTAAGCTTCCTGCAAAGCTACAAACCACTGTACCTGCCTCAGTCAGGCCTGCCCTCTCAGCCCGCAGAACCCAGCTGGGACTTACTTCCAACCTCTACCAGCCCTGCTGCATGCCCCTGTTCCAGTGTTAACTCCAGGCACCAAAACAGTAGGCATTAGTGCCTTTCCTAGAGGCAAGTCACATTCCACAATAGGGTTCCTCGGTCACCAACCCCAACAGGAAGAACACCTGGAGTCTGCAGAGAGTTTACTATCTATTAACATTTTGAAAGCAAATATGAACCTACATTTTGAGGCACTCCCACCACCTACTAGATGCCAGGCATGTTATCAGATGCTTTCAGAGTCATTATGCCATTTAACCCTCAGACCCAATGAACCTCAGTCATTATCCCCATATTACACATTGCCAAGTTGGCAGACGGGTGATAAAATATGCCCCACCTAGGAATTGGCAGGCCAAAAGAGTTCATCAACAAAAACACTCAACTGACTTGTGCCGTATCATTTTGACCCTCCAGACCCATCCCACAGAAAATGCCAAAGATGGATGCTGCACTTGCAGACTAGGAGAATAGTTCATTTCCTCCTTATTTGGGTGTTCCTGATGGGAGGCAATAGTGAGTTAAGTTCTGATTCCACCCATTATTCAATCCTAAGCAACTGAAAAATGCCTCTAAGTCTCCACCATGTCCTCTGGAAACTGGGGATGATGACCATTCTGACTTTGGAGGCTGCTTTGTGAGGGTTAAATGAGGTTAAATGATGAACTGGGAAATGCTTGGCACATCAAAGAGCGCCATTGGAGCCATTATGATTCCATGATCCATACACCGGATGGCAGTGCTCCTTGGTATGTTTGGACTAGTGCACCAGAAAGGTTGCCATTACCAAGTCAGACCATCAAGCCTTAAAGACTTAAGGTATTCAAATTAGGTGTCTGGCCCATATTGTGGTTACATCCTCTAGGCTTTAGCCCCTACTCATACTCTGCTGCCACTGACACACCGCAAACTCATTCTCCCATTGTTTTGCTAAGGAAGCCCAGCCACTGCTCACCCAGGAAGGCACCCCTACCCACTCATCCTCACTATTTCAGCAAACAAAGAAGCAGGTTGAGCTAGCAGTTAAAGAACTCAGGACTGAAATCCAACTGGAATCCACAAGAAGGAGCACAATGAGCCTGCAAATGTCAGGGCACATTCAATTCTGGCCATGTTTCAGGAAAGAGCAACAAATATTCATTCTAGAGTATCAGACCTGCTCCTCAGATGAGTTCATGGGTTCTTGGGACATGTGAACTCATAGAATAAATGTGGCCCAATTTCCAGATCTGGGAGGAGAAGTTAATCCATAATTAAAGTGCTAAGCTAAAATTTTATTTTTATATTAAAACAAATGAGGTATGGAATAAAATACAGAATTTACATTAAAAAATACAAAAAGAAATCACATTTTAGAGGGCCAATTTGGGCTAGGCCTCTTGACCACTAGGTTTTTTCATGATCTCTTTCCTATGCCCTTTAAGAAAAACCTGATAGAAAAAGTTGTCAGCTTTTTTCCTAATGGTATTCTTTAATGAAAATAAACCCATTTCTGCAGACAAAGTCATATCTAGGACCTTAAAATCACAAAAACTTATGTCTCTGGACGATGTAAGAATTATGCCTCAGGGTTCCTCCTCATCTTAATCAAAGGGAAAGTTTTTTAAAGGCATCTATTCTTAAATGTGTAATTGACAAGCTTACATATTTATGAAATTACATTTTCGTGTAAACTTGATAATTTTCAATTCTGTATTGCAGGATCTTACCAACAGTATCATTACAGCTATGTTCCTCTCAGTCGTTGCCTTCTTGGCCGTGCAAGAAAAGAAAAGAAGACATTTATTCTATGTCGGAGGGGTATGTAGAAGCCTTCATGACTCCATTTAAGATCAGTATTCCAAGACTGAAAAGGGAAACTAGCAGACCCCATTAGATCATTAACCAAGCAAAATCCCCACTGCCACCCGCTCTCCTTCTTGCACTGACTTCAGATGATGATATGAAGTTGCACCAACTCTGAGCTCATGAAAATCTTAATTCTAATATGCATTCTCCAAATAGGTACAAAAGCAAGAGCGTGCTAAACCCCTTTTGAGAATTGTACACACTATTTTTGAAATGTTAAGCAAGATCTTTTCATCTATAAATAGGACTTTGATCTTCTGGACTAGAGAATTGTATTTTAAAGACAGATAAAAAGAGAGATTTTAGGGGGGGACGTGCACTGTCAAAGTGAGTAATCCAGCCTATTCAGGAAGGAAGGCAAGAAGAAGCCTGCCACATGTCGAAGTGCCCAGTACATGCCCTGCACCAGGCTAGGCACATTTACAGCTCTCATTTTTACAGATAGAGGAACTGAGGTTAAATACCTTGCTGTGGGTCACAAGACTGGGACAAACTAGGACTCAAACCCTCATCATATGGAAGAACACAAGAAATGGCAGATCAAATGCTTGGAAGATTGAGGGGGTGGGGTGGGGAGGTAGGGCTTTAGTTCAAGAATTTAAACAATGAAAACAGAAATTAATGCAGGAAAAAAAAAAGGTTATTTGACTTCATTCTGTAATCAGTAAATATCTGTCAATCCCATTGGATTGTGCCAGACCTGAGCTCAATGCTGGGGATGGAGCCCCTTCCTCTTTGGGGAAGCTCACAGATTCGCTGGGGCAAGGCATACCTAGGAAAAGCTCATTAAGCAGCCAGGAATTAAGTGACCATAAAGAGAAACACCCAAGGCTGTCAAGAGTCCCGGTGTGCACAGGGGAATATCCGTGCCATGGGTGCCCCCCACCCTCCCCACGTCTCCATCAGCTGACTTGGCAATCACTCCTTCTGCTGCCAGGGGTTCCCACCCCCAGGTCTCCGTTTCTTACTAGATGGCAGCATCCCACTCCCACCCCTCACTGGTCTTCCTGCCTCCAGCCTGGTTCACTTTCCATTCACCTCATGGCCACTGCAAGTGGATTTTCTGAGTCTCACACTTGACCTCTTGATAAGAGTCCCAGATTCTGCACCTCTCCAGCCTCAACTCTGCCCGCTTCTCAGCGTCTCCGGAGGTCCTGGCCACACTAGATTCCTTAGAGACCCTAGTCTTGTGCCTGGGTTATCCTCCTCCCCTTAGGAACTCCTTCCTGCCCTCTGCGAACATAGCCCAAAAGTCTTTCCACGGAGAGGCCTTCTCAGGAGCCACCCCTACCTGCAAACGCTTAGGGCCAGTGCCCTTCCCTGGTCCTTTCCTGGTGCGACAGGCGAGGCTACTACTGGCAACAAAACCCCCGTTTCCAAAATCCCTTTTTCTGGGAAAGGCAGAGTGGGCCTGCAGCAGCCGACTGGGGTAGTGAAGGGTCAGAGGGGACAGGAGGCCGCCCGCAGTGCCCGTCTTGGATGGGGGTAGGTTCGAGACGTTGTTACTGAGCTGCAAAATAACCCTGCCTTTCCTTCCCGCATATGGTCTTGTATCTGACAGTCCCTGTGTCTCACAGCGGTAATCGTGTGTGGCATCGATGCGTTTGTGGTCACCAAGACGATGAGGACTAACTTGAAAAAATTCCTGGGAGTCGAAGTCGAAAGCAAGGTTTCCCCTGCTGGGGATGCCTATCCCGAAACCGGCCCCGACGCCCCGCAGAGGCCCGCCTGAAGTCAGCCCCGCTCCCTCTCAGATGCACGTGTCTGTCGAATCGCTCCCTCCGAGCCCACCCCCGAGCTCGCATGCTGTCACCCATTCCGGCCTAAATGTGCCATAAAATCAGGGCTGCTGCTTTTATCGAGAACGCCTGCTTCCTCTCGTTGCCCTGTGTGAAAGTCGCGTTGTATTTTTCTGCCCGTGGCGCTGCGCCCGCGGAGCTCAGGGCCGTGACCCGGTGCTCGCAGCCCCCTGACCTGGCAGCGGAGCTGCAGCTTCCAGACCTCAGGTCGCCTAGCAAGGCCGGGCTGGGACCGCGAGGGCAGCTCCGCGCCGAGGTGGGACGGTAGGTAGGGAACGGAGATGGGGCCCGTAGGGGGCCCGCGCGTGGAGGGTAGGCGGATCCGGCAGATGCGCGCGGAGGCGGGCGCGCGTGGAGAGGGGGCGGGAGTTGGCATTCGGTGGTCCCGGCGGTTAGCTGAGCGGGCCCTCTGAGCCGCTCGGTCGACACCAGGCTCTCTGGTAGGCCTGGCCTACCCAGAAACAGCAGGAGAGAGAAGAAACAGGCCGGCTGTGAGAAGCCAAGGACACCGAGTCAGCCATGGCACCTAAGGCAGCAAAGGGGGACAAGCCAGCAAAGGGCGACAAGCAGGCGGCAAAGGCGGACAAGCCGGCGCCAGAGCCAGCTCCACCTCCAGCCAAAGACAAACCCGTAGAGGATGAGGACGATGAGGCGGCAGCACCGAAGAAACCCAAGTCAGTGCAGCCCAAGCACGAAGTGGGCACGAGGAAGGGGTGTCGCCGCTACCGGTGGGAATTAAAATACAGCAATAAAGAGTTCTGGCTCTTGGGGCACGCTGAGGTCAAGATTCTGAGTGTGGTAAGCTGGACTGGTATCCCTGGGTGGGGGGCCTTGACCAAGGGTAGGGGAAAGGAGGAGCAGGCTTCAGGTGTCCTCAGAAAGATGGTGAGAGGCCCTTGCTGCTGGCTCAGGTGTCTGTCTCACTGCAGATCTGCCTAATAGTGGCAATGATGCTGTTCTCCTCACTCACCGTGCACCCCATCTTGACGCTTATCATCACTATGGAGATATCCATCTTCAGCTTCTTCATCTTACTGTACAGCTTTGCCATTAACAGATACATACCCTTCATCCTGTGGCCCATTTCTGTAAGTAAGGGGCAATGGAGAGTGGCTGCGTCCAGAATATGCTGATCATGTGTTTGTGTGTGTTGGCGGGGGGGGGGGGGGGGGGGGGGGGGGCGGGGGGGGGCCCCAAAAAGGGGGGCACCCCGCCCCGCCCAGAGCGGTGCCGGGGGGGGGGGGGGCGGGGGAGGGGGGGGCGCGGGGCGGGGGCCGGGGGGGGCGGGGGGGGAGCGG